>BMAC01000345.1:552892-564282 GCA_014905375.1 Phtheirospermum japonicum
ACCAAGTGGGTGGAGGCTGAGGCTGTCACGGGGATAAGCGAGCAGCATATAATGGACTTTATTTCTGATAATATATTTTGCAGGTTTGGAGTGCCACGAGTGTTAGTCTCGGACAATGGGACCCAATTTAATGGGCGAAAAATGCAGAAATGGTGCCAAGACATGGGGATGAAACAGCGATTTGCCTCTGTGGCACATCCACAAACTAATGGACAGGTGGAGGTTACTAATTATATAATTGTGCAGGGACTTAAGCTGCGGTTAGAGAAAGCAGGCGGACTTTGGGAGGATGAACTCGCGTCTTTTCTCTGGGCCTATCGAACAACTCCTCGCACCACCACAGGGGAGTCGCCGTTCAGCTTGGTTTATGGGATGGATGCAGTCATTCCCGCTGAGATAGTTGGAGGTAACGTTTAGCGACCTTTAGCATGGAAGAAAATGAGCGATTGGCTCGAGGAGCGATCGAAACGATTGAAGAGATACATGAGAAAGCTGCAGCTCGGGTGGAACATTACAAACAACGAGTGCAGGCTGCTTTTAACAAACAAGTTAAACATCGTTGTTTTCAGGTCGGCGATTTAGTGTGGAAGAGAGCTGATGCTTTGAAGGCGACCAAGAAGCTGGAGCCAAACTGGATTGGGCCCTTTAAAGTGATGAAGGTACTGCGAGGCGATGCATATATACTTGAAGGTGCAGACGGGAAGATTTTACCCCGGAGCTGGAATGTGTGCCATTTGAAGAAGTATTATGCATAGATGAAGGATCGCGGGAGAAGGTAACTCTGGTCGGAGGGCACTTCTCCCGGGTATTTGAAAGTGATTATTTTTTAAGGTTCTTTTTGGGTGAGAGAGGGTAACTCTGGATCGGAGGGCACCTCTCTCGACCTAGTGGTTGATTGAAAGTTTGTAAGTCTTATAGCAGGAGAAGGTAACTCTGGTCGGAGGGTACTCCTCCTGCGAGCTATCTAAATGATAGAATTATATGAAAAGTGAAATTCGATAAGTTATTTTGTCTTCTCTTTTTACGAGCTAATATGCTTTTCTGGGTTTTTAAGATGGGAGGGGGTAACTCTTGTGTTGGAGGGCACCCCTCTCGACCCCATGATTTGTTGAATGTTTTGTAAGGATATTATGGCGTGAAAAACGGTAACTTTGATACCTTTTTCGGCCAAGCGAGCTATTGATAAAAGTGGATGTTTGTGAGAAGATAGTTAGTACATCTTTCTCAGTTAAATGGTTTGAGGTGATCATGGCAGGGAGATGGGTAACTCTGGGCTGGAGGGCACCTCTCCCGACCTGATAATCGATTACGAGTTGTACTTTTTATGTGATTTAAATTCGCGAACTGGGGAAAGGGTAACTCTTGTGTTGGAGGGCACCTTTCTCGCAGTAAAAGTGAAAGTAATGGTAAGTTGGTGCTTGTTTAGATTAATGATTGGAGTCCGTGATTGTAAGAGCGTCGTTGTGGTGGTGGGAGAAGGTAACTCTGGACCGGAGGGCACTTCTCCCGACCAGGCGAGCTGTTCAGTTGCGCGAATAATTTTGTTCTTTGAAATGTGTTTTATGATATTTGTGATATAAAAGGAAAGGTGAACGGTGCTGAGGTGTACCCTTTCCGACTGATTGAATGGATTGTGATCACATGAGGTATAAGAGAAGTTGAAATAGCACTTCTCCTGATCCAATGAGATGGAGGTTATTTTGTGTGATTGCATAACGAGTTGTTTGATTTTGGTTACATGGTTATGGTATTAATGATTTCTTGAATAATTATTATCTTTACGAGCTAAGATAATTGTTTGCAATATGAGATCTTGTGATGAGCAGGACATAATAATGTCTTATGGCAAGATTATATTTTTTGATACTGAAAGTGCATAGATAAAATAAATAGTGGATAAATTGTTTATACAGTTGAAAGGTGATTAAATGTTCTGGACAGTTTTTTCGATTGAGGAAGCCTCAGCAGGAGGATTTGTGTGAGCTGGCTAGGATGTGGGGTTGACGGCAGGGTCTTGATCGGGCACTAGGTCGTCTAGGGGTGTCTTCAGCTCGGCGTAGACCCCCGCGGCCAGGGCTGCTCAACTTTGACAGGACAGCCACCACTTTGCATAGATGGATTGTGTCCAGTCGCCCTTGAAACAGCTAAACGGAGTTAGCTTGTTGATGATGGCCGCAATGTTGGGAATGTACGAGACGTTCAGCACAGCGACCTCCTCCTTGATCATGTTGGCTGCACTAGAAACCCATTCAGTAGCCCCGCCAGCCATCAGTCCGAAATAGATAGAGGATTTCTCGTATGCCTTGATGAGCTCCTTACGGTATGCGTCGATGAATTTTCTGCCGGTCTCACTAATGAGGAAGGTTTGATGACCTTCAGATACACCTTTTTCGTAATTCATCTTGAGGAGATCTGGGAGCCTTTGCTGATGGAGGGCGAGCTCTACTGCTGTTCGACTAAGCTCTTCTGTCTTTTGGCTTAGTTCACTGTTCATACGCGTGGCCTCGTCCTTCAGACTGTTAATTTGGCTTTTGGAAATGGCTATCTCCTCGTCACGGGCCTTCAACAATTGGAGTGTTCTATCTAACTCCCCTTGTGTCAGTGAGAGCTGCCGGGTTTGCTGTTCAGCTTGTATGGTTAGCTCGTCAACGGTTTTCTGGAGGTCGCTCGCAGGTGAACGAGCTACGAACTCCTCCGAGAATTTAGCAAACAGAGGCTTCAGCTGAAATCATTACATTGTGAGTACGGGTTTATGAGTGAGTTATAGAATGGGTCGTGGATAAGGATCTTTGGTTTATACCTGTTTGAGGGCGTGCTCGCTAAGCAGAGCTTCGACGTCGTCATCATCATCCAGCTTAGCTAGTACTTTGCTCAGGCTGGATGCACTGGTTGAAATCGGCGCTGGTCCCTTACGAAGGCGACGTTTTTTCTGCTCTGGCGGACTGGGGCTTGGGCTCCTCGCTGCCGGGCTCTTGGGAGCATCGTGGAGAGGACGTTTGCCTTTATTCTTGCTAGGTCGTCGGACCAGCTGAGCCTCTCCCTCTTCGCCACCAGCTGCCCCAGAGGCCTGTTGTGTGGCCTCGCTTGTGTTGGCTGGTGCTGGAGCAGGGTGAGCTTTGGATTGTGTTGAGGGTTGTTTTTGCTCCTCTTCGGCATGGGTCGCCGCACAGTTCTTGATGAAGGCCACTGCATTACATAGAGAGATTGTTATTATTTGATTTACGTTGTAAATAATGAGGTGTAATTGTGAAACCTAAAAGCACCTACCAAATTCATCAGCTGTGATGGCGAGGTGTGGTGCCACTGGGCGGGAGTCAATGCCCACGTAGCGGAACATATCCGATCTATTGGTGAGGAGTGTTATGTCAAATGGGTGTTTGCTCCATTCCTTGAGCTGATCGGTATATTTTTTATACAGACGAGGGCACTCTTTGGAAGTGGTTGGTTTATATTGTTTGGGAGTGATATTTTTTAACTCGGTTATGAAAGGCCATTCTTCAGAATTGTAGATAAAGAAAAAGTTTTTTCTCCACTCGGGGACTTTGTTAGGAGGGTTTGTAAGAAAGCGAGCTAGGCCTGACCGAGCGGAGAGATAGAAAGAGTTTTGTTGATATTTTATCTGGAAGCAGAAGTAGAAGAAGCCTGGGTCAGGATTGGTATTGTAATATTCACACAATAAGAGATATCCGGTCAGGTACTTCATGGAATTGGGGGTTAGTTGTAAGGGCGAGATGTTGTATAAGTTGGAGATTTCGATGTAGAAGGGGTGAGCTGGAAACCTAAATCCCGCTACCAATAATGTGTCGTAGAGGGTAATATGGTTGGGCGCAGGTCGCAAGGGGTCTACATGTGGCCCTTCGAGTAGGACCATCTTGGCGGTTCTAAGTAGATTGAGGATTCTCTTAAATTTTTCTAATTTGGAACGCTCGGGTAGTATCCAATAGTTAAATTTGATTTCTTTAGTTGAGGGAGAAGAAAAAGGTAGGTCGCTAATGGATAAGGAAGAGGCTACAGTCACAAGGTTCTCCCTAAAATGATCGCAGTGTGAAGGTTTGTTAGATGTGGGTAGAGGGACACCCTCCGGGATAGGTGTAAGGGCTAATGATGAAGAAGATGGAATTTCATGGAGGTTGTCTCTCGAGGTTTTAGTCTCAGAAAGGGTTATGGTTTGGGCTCGAAGTTCCGACCAGGTTACATCACCTTCTAGCTCGTCGCGGAGGCCGGAAGAAGGTAATAGAGGCTGCTTTTACCTAGTTTCGATTATAAAAGGGTTTTCTGAGGGAACGGAATCAGGGGAGAGAGTGGAGTTTTGTGAATTATCGGTGGGGGATGCTGACGCCATCAAAAATTAAAATACATTCAGGAAATGAATAACACAGAGCACAAATATTTCAGTATACACAATTATAGATCTAACAGTGTTATTAAAATTGCTATTTGAAAAGGTTTGGGGGACTTACACATTTTTGACGAGCTGCAGGTCGTTGGTGAACAGTGTGATAGTATGAAATCTTTAAATAATTGCGAGTCCTTAAGCTTTTTTGCAGAACAGTAATGGTGTTTCTTTTATTTGAAATGGCGTAAAATGGTGAATAAAGAAGATGAGAAGGTTTTATATCGGGAGGCGTAAAATTGATGAGACAGATTGGAGCGGGCAAAAATAGGGTTACATTCGAGAAATGTTTTGGGCCTTTTATTTTGGGCCCACTATATTTATTATACTCCGAGAAAGTATTAGAGTGACACGTACCCGACATTGTGTCAGGCTGCATTTAATGAAGCATAAGTGAGATGGGATGTGAGAAAAGAAGCGTGCTTTGACTTTATGGTTTGCTTATAATTGCAATTCTGAGACTGGTTGTGGCTACAGGTCGATTGAGGAGTGGTATATTTTCAGGTCGCCCAGTGTAAAATTTTGAGATATAACTTGGGGACTTGTGCGTATGAGGTTGTTCAAAACGATAATGATAGTGTGGTTGAAAAAGTGAGCTCGGTGTGTGACCTTTTGTAGGTCGCAGGTGTGATTACTGATCTATAATGGATTATTGATATGGTTGCTCGATGAGATAGAGCCGGATAATTCTGAGATGTGATTTTGTGAGGTAAAGTGGTGATTTGTGTGCATACGTTGTTTGTGTTTGTTTGATTTTACGTTTACATGTTCTACCTGATTTCATACCTTATTCAGTTAGAACATGGGGGACTAGCTGATGTGGACCAAAATATTCATACGTAATATAATGTGATATATGTGGGTATTTGTGGAAGGCGACCTCATTTCTAGGAGAGGGTGTGCCTCTTGGAAAATGGGCGAGTTGTATTATGTCTTTGAGAGGCGAACGAGGCGAAGGCTGTTCCTCAATATTATGCCTTTGAGAGGTGAACAAGTCGAAGGATGTTCCTCAAAAGTGGGCGAGCTGATGTATCAATTTCATGTTTATGGAAACTTATCATATGGGAAGAGTCCCAATTGAAAGTCGGTGAAAGAGTTACGGTATGAAAAGAATTCTGGTTATGAAAGTTAACCCTAGATAGTGGAGGATTTCTCCTATCTCTATAAAAGAAGGCTTTTGTCTCTTATTTTGTACTCATTATCATACTATTATTGTGATTTCACCGTATTATTGAGAGAGAGGAGTGTGTTTTTCGCTTATTAACTTAAGCGTCGGAGGGTCTTAACGGGCTCGAAATCCGGCCCGTTCTAGGCGTTGTTTTGCAGGATCGGTGAGGTCGCGGTGACGATTGCTGAAGATTTTGGAGATCGCTAAGATATCTTTCATCATCAATTTAGGTCGTTGATCTCTATTTGGAGGTTAGTGCCCCTTTTATTTGGAGGTTAGCTGATTATTCATGTTTTTGAGTGAGGTAAAAGCAGTCTGATGATAGATAGCTATTTGCCTATTAACCAAACAACGAAAGGGGATCACTAAAGGAGGTAATACCAAGTTGATATAAATATGTGAAATAAAAAATAAAATAAAAAAATGTAGCAAGTGTATGAAATATTCGGAAAACGAAAATCATAAAATGTAAAACTTTGTGTGAATTATTGATTTTACGATTAGAAGCAATTTGTTTTTACTGGAGTGCTCTTCGGAGGCAACCTGGAGAACACAAAATTGAATTTCTTAAATATTATATATTTGAAAAATAAAAAGCTTCAAAAGCACGAAATTTTCAAATCAAATCATTGTTGTGGCAGAGAGGATGCATGTGATTGGAGCTTAACTTTGTGAGGAATTTGATTGCAAGTGAATTGGTCTTGTGTTGTGACTGTTGTGTAGTAGTGGGTAGGTTATATATAGAGTCAAAGACAACATTGGATTCTTAAAAATAAAAAAGAATAATAATAATAATAATAAATAACACAAAATCTCCCAATTAGAGAGAAGATGCATGTAAATTGTAATACTGGGAGCTTAACTTAGCTATCGAGGAATCGGAATGCGAGGTATTGGTCTTCTGTTGTGTGTAATGTTTTTTTTTTTTTTTTTTTCCTTTTTTTTTTTTGTTGCAAATATATTATATCACATTAAAGAACAAAATGTATTAAAACCAAACGATACATCAACCAATTTTCGGTCAGTTTTAACCAGTTTTGTTAACAGTTGATTTTAAAAACTGAATCGGCGTGTTGATTTTGACTGATTTTGTTGATAGACAATTTTCAAAAATGAATCAACGGATCGATAAAGTTACTTGTTCTCGATCAATGCTATCGATCTTGTCCGAGTTAAAAAATCATGAGAATTATATATATATATATATATATATATATATATATATATATATATATATATATATAGTTTAGACTTTAGTGTTTGTTGGAGTGGTGACATACATGCTACATTTATCATTAAAAATATACGAGAAAAAAAAAGGACTTATCACTAAAAATATACGAGGAAAAAAAAAGGGAGAACTAGAGTAACTACATTCAAAAAATTAAGTGGTAATCAGAGGTGCATTGCAATTCTCGACACGAAAACCATACGAAAATTACGGGTTATTGTTACGAAAACTTCTTGTCGTGCCGTATTTGTACCATTATTGTTTAATTTTAATAGTATTGACATGATAATGACACGTTATTGGTTAGACATAATTTCTCAATTTGCAGCATAATTGTTTATTTTATAATAGATCGGCAAGGGAAATAATCACAAAGGTTGCATTTAATGTTAATTGTAGTTATTTTTTAAATTTTAAAATTCCTTCTTCTAATTTTTCAAAATAATCGTAATTTATATTTTTAAAAGTTAATTAGAGTTTTTTTCTAGGCAATTATTGTCCAGCAATAACTGAGCAAAGCAAGGATAAATAAACACACATATGAATGTACACGACATTTAAACTACAATGTACCGACAATATATAAATCTAGTATGCTAACGAAGACACCACAAATATCAGTGTCTATGTTTTTGTAATGACTTGTTTGAAAACTCATTCTTAAAAATATTTTATAATATCTTTTGAAGAGTTATTTTTCAGTTGGGTGTGTAACAATTTTTTTTTAACACTTTCCAGGCCATACAAACTCACATTGGATATATTTAGTTTCTACTATGTAGTTTGATTTAAGTCTTGGGTGTAATAGGGTGTAACAGTGTAGGCTATACAAAATCATTGCACATGCAATGATGCTCTCCTTTCTAAATATAGCATGGATTCATCTCATGCATCAATTTGTAACTTTGACAGCATCACAACTTCCTACAGCAAAATTAAATTACAAGCAATCATACTGACCCAAAGAAAATGGTTTGGTGGTCCCACAACTTTCTCTCTCCTTTCTTTTACTGCAAAAGTTTTTGAATTAACACCCCACAGTACTTGAATTCTCATGTTCATTAAAAAACAAAAAATTCAAAGTTTTAATAGAGCGAGAAAATTAGAATTGTGGGAATAATTTCAAATATTCGCGGCTCTTGTTTCCTCAAGGCCGTGGGTTGTTCAATTTTTTTGTAACAATTAGTGTATAGAACGTGAAAAAGACAAAGAGTGTTGAGATTTGTTGAAACTAAATTTTGTCAATGGTTGGGAAAAAAAAAAAATTTTAATATATGAAATTTATATCGAAATTCAATAAAACAAGGGGAAAGAGAGAGAATAGAATTCGCAAATCAAACTTGGGGATGAGTGCTGGACTAAAATGGGTATTCTGCTGATACCGAGAAAGAGCAGAGGTGGCGTAAGGGTGGAGGAAATGGGTGAGGAAGATAGGTAAAATTAAAAAAATAATATATATTTAATTCAAAATTAAAAAATTAAATCAGTTTCAAAAAAATTAAAAAAATGTGGCGGGACGCGTTTGACAAAAGCATCCCGCTCTTCGGGACGCTTTTGGGAAAAGCGTCTCGAACCTGTTTTACGTCCCCAAAAGTTTTTTGGGGCGAAAATGAAAAAAAAAATTAATTTCGGGGTCGGGACGCTTCTCCCAAACGTGTCCGACCGAAAATGAAAAAAAAAAAGTCCGGGGTCGGGACGCTTCTCCCAAGAGCGTCCCGGGACAAAAGTGAAAAAAAAAAGAAATCGGGCATAAAAACCCTTACACACAGGCGCTGTGTGCTTCATTTCCAGAAGCAACACAGAAGGGGCGACGGGCTAGAAGAAATTCAAGGGGAAGAGGGGCCAATTATTTAAGGTATGTTTTTATTTAATTTGTTGTTAAGTTTAACATTGTTTATTATATCTTTTAGTTTAATGTATTATATTTTTATTTTGTTGTTATAATTGCAGTTGTTTTTTTTTTTAGTTTGTATGATAATAGATTTAGATTTTTTGAGTTTTAGTTATTAATTATTAATTGTTAATTATTCATGGAAATATGTTATTTAGATTGTTAATTTTTTTGGGTTTGAATTATTAATTGTTAACTGTTAATTTAATTAATTGTTAATTGTGAAATTCATATTTTTTTTTGAATTTGTTTGAGAATTATTTTGTTAATTGTAAATTGTTCATGGATATATGTTTATTAATTGTTAACTGTTAATTTAATTAATTGTTAATTGTGAAATTCATATTTTTTTAATTTGTTTGAGAATTATTTTGTTAATATTGATTATGGAAAATATTGACCTTTAATTGTTACCTTCTATTGAATTTCTTGTGAAAAAACTATGAATTATGGAAATGTGTGAGTTTATTAATTTTGTGAGAAATTATTTAATTCTTTGAGAAATTATTTAATATTGCGAGAAATTATTTAATTATGTGAAAAATTGGATTTATTTATATTTTTAGAAGTAAGCGCACATAGGCGAATATGTCTTCTGGAAATGAATACGACGTGTATGCATCGATTTTACGAGACGAGAGTGGATATGCAAATGTAGAATCCACCGAGCATCATCCCCCACCGGTGATTTCGGACTACCCCGCCGATTGTTTCGGACCAGATGAAGGAAGCGATTCTGAAAATGGTTTAGACGAACTAGATGATGATGGTCATGAAATTGACGAGGAATTCTTTCAGTTGGGGGGTAGCGTACCAGATCAAGAACCTTTTGAACCTACCTTGAATGAACTTGTCCCTACAACCCATAAACGAGCGGATGGAGGCTCCGCACTGTACAAGAACATACCATTTTTTGATCGAGTATACGAAGACGTTCCTATCGATTCTATTGGTGTCCCTCAGCCGGACTTGTACTACAATAAAGACGAAGGAGTGCTGAGAATAGGCATGATATTTAGAGATAAACGTCATTTGATGTGGGCTGTCAAAGATTACTCCGTGCGCGTCGCCAAGTGTTCGTATAGAGTGGTAGAAAGCAATCCTGTGATCTGGAAAATTGTTTGCATGTCGAGTTCACTTGGTGATGTAGGTATGAACGAATCATCCGAATGCGGTTTGTGGCTCCGCGCTAGTTTTCGGAAACGGAGGGGTGCTTGGGTAATCATGAGATTGGGTTCTGAGCACAGATGTCTCGCATCGTTTACACGTAAAGATCACCCCAACTTGTGTAAAAATTTGATTGCTATGCTCATTACCAGCCACGTCGAGGGGGATCCGTCATATAGCGCCTTACATGTCCAGCAGGCTGTCAAACAAGAATATGATTATCCTTGTGCCGTATCACAAGGCGTGGCAAGGGTTGTCTCGGGCTCGTGAAAATGTGTACGGGACGTGGGAGCAGTCGGTCCAATATTTGCCAAAATACATGGAGGCGTTGCAAATGTACAACCCGGGGACAGTGGTCGAGTGGCGACACAAATCTTCTGGCATACCCGATGTGCACATGCTAAGATTTGTATTTTGGGCATTCCGCCCATGTATCGAGGCTTTTAAACATTGTCGCAAGGTGATCAGCGTTGATGGAACCTTCTTGGTTGGAAAGTACAAGCACACGTTGATGATGGCAGTTACAGTTGACGCCAACCAACAAGTCGTGCCTCTAGCGTACGCAGTTGTTGATTCGGAGAGTTACAGCTCGTGGCATTGGTTCCTTCACATGGTTGCAAAATATATTGTTCGAGACATAGAAGGGGTATGTCTTATATCTGACCGGAATGCCGGACTACTCAGTGCACTAGAACAAGTTCCGGCATTCTCTTCTAACGTTTTTTGTTTGGCGACATGTCTCTTCTAACTTCAACACGCATGCCAAATCGGTGAAATTGAAGGATATGTGTTTCAAAGCTGGAGCAGAACCGAGGGTTGCAGTCTTTCACAGAATAATGGAGCAGATCAAGGCGCTTGATCCGAATGCATTTGCGTACTTGGATGGCATTGATAAGAGTAAGTGGACATTGTCCCACGACGGCGGCAAACGGTGTGGCATCCTCACGACCAACATGTCCGAGTGCATCAATGGAGTTATGAAGCGTGCTAGACGACTCCCAATAACCACCATCGTTCGAATCACATTTCTTCGAAGTGTTCAAAATTTCTACGAGCGTTTGAAAGATGCGACGAGATTACATAACATGCAGCAATTTTGGCCTGATAAGATATACAACCTATTCAGAGAAAGACAGCAATTGGGGTCATCTTATGGTGTCAGGGGCTTTAATTGGGCGACAGAGACGGCCGAAGTCTCTGTGAAGGTGCACGGAGCAGCTCGTGATCGAATCTTTCGAGTTTCCTTGTCGAGAATAGAGTGCTCATGTGGTCGATGGGTGGCCAGCGGTATTCCGTGCTCCCATGCAGTTAGGCTGATCTGAACTCATTTTTTTCCCTTTTTTTTTTATGAGAATGCTTAGATGATGGAGAAAAATAAAGGTGTGAGGGTGTGAATTGGTTGTAAAGAATGTAGTCCAATGTTCCAAATTTATAGATGAGTTACAATCTCACAAGACAGTTGTATTCAATGTGTTGTCGTTGTCACAGCTAAAGATGAAAACATAATGCGTATGGTGGTCGTTGTCACAAGACTGGGGAT
>BMAC01000345.1:566855-599345 GCA_014905375.1 Phtheirospermum japonicum
GCCTCATTCCAGTCCTCCGCATCGGGCAACGGTTCAAATGCCCCAACAGAGTATGTGCGTAGGTACGCAGCAGTGCTGTAGTAATCCTGGACGTAAACACGAGGATCCGCTCTAAATTCGGTACACGCCTTTATAATGTACCATATTCTGAATCCGAAGAAG
Organism: Phtheirospermum japonicum; assembly: GCA_014905375.1. NCBI lineage: Eukaryota > Viridiplantae > Streptophyta > Magnoliopsida > Lamiales > Orobanchaceae > Phtheirospermum > Phtheirospermum japonicum. The sequence continues at coordinate 567,018 of BMAC01000345.1, forward strand.
ATTTCTTTTTCTACGATACGAATTCAACCGAATGGAGCATCCATATGGATACTAAGCTTGTTGACGACCTCCGTGAGAGTAAGCTCAATGGTGTCTACGATCCCAGAAGAGGATTACGCAACAATATCACGTGGATCTTGTTGGACAAAATCAATGGTGCATTCGGGAAAGACTTCACAATGGACGACATAACCGCTCGAGTTCAACTTCTGGAAAAACGATACAGCCATTTTCATATGATGTTGGGAAACGAACATTGCACTTGGGATCATGAGACCAACGAAGTGCAAGCGCCAGATTGGCTAGTCCGATTTTGGAATGACATCGCAGGCGATGCTGAGTTTACTGCTGCATATCTAAAATATGGAGAATCTTTATTTGGTTTGATGGATCGGGTATTCAATAAAAATTACTTGAATTGCATTTGTCAATACCACAGTCTCATTGGAAACCCACCACTACGAATGTGATCGTATCCGTGTAATATCAAATCACTGTAATTTTTATTTTAATCTTCGTTGTTGTTGTATCTTAATTTGATTGTATTTTTAATTTGAAATTAAAATTTCTTGTCATTTGGTTATTTATATTATTTTATTGTATTTTTTATTTTCAAATTAACTTCTTGTAATTATAAGACATTATTTATAATATGTTTATTTATTTTAATTAATAATTTTTTTAAATAAATTATAAATATAACTAAAACCTTAAATGTATATAATATAAATAAATAAATAATATGTGTATTAGGGTTAGGGTTTGGAGATATAAGGCGTATTTTTTTTTTTTCACTTTTGCCCCGGGACGCTCTTGGGAGAAGCGTCCCGACCCCGGGGCTTTTTTTTTTTCATTTTCAGTCGGACGCGTTTGGGAGAAGCGTCCCGACCCCGAAATTAATTTTTTTTTTCATTTTCGCCCCAAAAAACTTTTGGAGACGTAAAACAGGTCCGGGACGCTTTTCCCAGAAGCGTCCCGAAGGGCGGGACGCTTTTCCCAGAAGCGTCCCGCCACATTTTTTTAATTTTTTTTGAAACTGATTTAATTTTTTAATTTTGAATTAAATATATATTATTTATTTAATTTTACCAGGAAGATAGTGGATTAATATTATGAAAAACACCTATTTTAGGCCAGATTAACTGGTCATGACCCGTTAATCTATCTAACTCGATATTATAATGTATTAGTTTTAGTACTGTGATGTATTGATTTTTTATAAATATCCGTATTATAATGTATTGGTTCTTGCACTATAATGTATTGATATGAGATTTTGGCCTAACGGATGATCCGTTAGTCCGGCCTAACAAGAGTGTTGCCCTATATATATATATATATATACATACATACACACATTTAGTGTGAAAATCGCGATTTTCGCGGGCAAATATATAAATATTAAATAAAAGAAGTTTTTATCAAAAAAATAATTAAGAATGTGAATTATTATATTCAAAAAAATTATTGTTCACTTCAAATTTTGAGTATTTTTACGCTACATTAGTTGTTTGATTATAATGATATTATTTTCGTTGCAACAAATAATTTTCAAACCTTTATTCTCTTAACTATCAATATTGGGAAATAAAGATGACTTGTGTATTATACGCGAGTTTTATAATGACATTTTTGAAAGATTTGTATTAGCTATAAAAATAACATAAAAAATCTAAAAGTATGATTGTATTTTAAACTTATGTGGCGCTCGTTCCAATATAAAAAACGTTCAAGTTCTGATATATTTCTATTTGGGAAAAAAACTCTTTACCACCTGTACTTGTAGCGTTTTTATGGTTTGCAACCTAATGATTTTTTTGTTGTTATTAACAACCCAAAGTATGCGGGTTTTACTCTTTGCAACCTTCAGGCTATTTTTCATTCAAAAAATGGTTGAATCGAAACACGTAAACCTCATGCCTCATTCTAAAAACATGAAAATATTGCCCAACATAATAATTGGTGATGAGGCATGAGGTTTACGTGCTTCAATTCAACTATTTTTTGAATTTAAAATAACCTGAAGGTTGCAAAGAGCAAAATCCGCATACTTTGAGTTGTTAATAACAAAAAAAAAATATTAGGTTGCAAATCATAAAAACATTACAAGTACAGGTGGTAAGGAATTATTTTTCTTTTTTATTTACATTACATCATGTTCAAAATAAATAATGTTCGAGTGCATTTATACATGCAATCAACAGGATTAGATGTGAAATATAGCAAATTACCCTTAATGTGACGTTCAAACCCGAAGATTATCGCAATTGTGAAAATATTAAGGTCCCCTTGCGGGATTTCAAATTTATATTTTATAAGGTTATCATATTCATTCGAGAGATGGAAAATATAATTAATACCGAAATTCTTGTTTCCAATTAAATTCAGAATTTTTGTTAGATTTGTTTTTCATTTAATTTCCTTTCCATTAAACAAAGACTTATGTAGTATAAACAATGTGGATACAGACTTATGTTGTATAAACACCTACTTTAAGCATTTTAAGATTAAATTATTATTAATATTATTAATCATTTTAAATATTTTATAATTATGTATATATGTGAAGATATATCATCGAAGGATTTATGGCATTTTTCCCTCAATAAATCAAAATCTATATATGAGTCATAATTAAAAAAACTTATAATACGCAAATCAGTTTTCTAATTGACATATTTGGTGTCGGACTTGATATTCTTTTGGTATTAGTTAACTTTTTTTAAAAATTTGTTGATTAAATTGTTTTTCTCTTCTTTAATTAGTCAAACCATTATATGAGTCTCATAATTATAATTATATGACATAATAACTAAATTATATCCATACTGATTTACGATAAAAAATATTCCAGTTGACTGATTTTACGTATGATTTGTCAATCACTCATAATTCATCCATAATATATATCAAATTAACTAAAATTTAAAAATAATCCATAACACACACACACATGCTTGAGTGTAATTATACTACTCAATAAATGAAAATTTATATATGAGTGATAATTAAAGAACTTAATACATAAATTATAAATTAATTCCCTTATTCCCTATTACTTAGTAATATTTTGGTATTGTTTGACTATTTTTAAGAATCCAAGTTAAATTCATTTTCTCAGAGAAATAATGAAACAAACATAATAAACATCCATAACAAACGTCCCGGCAATTGATTTATAATGAAACCATCTAGTTTTTATAAAAACCATAAACATACATCAAAATAATTTAAAACCATGTCATAACAAACATACCCTGAGAAATAATGAAACATAAACATCAAACTTTAAATAAATTTTATATTTACCTGAGAAATAATAAAACATAAACATCAAAATTCAAAATTATTTTCAAGTCTTAGAATCCTTAGTCTACTGATCATTAAGATAACATTCAAGTTAAAATTAAAAAAAAAGTACAGAAAAAAATAATATATAACTAAAAAATAAATACAAACAAAATAATTACGTAATAAGATCGAATAAAAAAGTAAAAACACACACAATGTATAACCAAAACAAATACAATTGTAAACATAAATTGCAGTAAACAAACAATTAAAACACATAAATTCTAAGCACGAATTATAGAAAAAATCCAGACACACTTTGGCTAGCTTTCAGTGACACTTTTCAAAGTGTTATATTAAGTCCTCTATTATAAAAGTAACACTTTGGAAATGAAATATACCGCCAATCCCTTTCGAACGAAACATTAGTTGTTCACATTCAAAAATTTCACGTCCACGAAAATTAAAAAAAAAAAGGCCAAAATAAACAGTTTATATTAATCTTGTAAAACCAATCAAAATCTTAGTGGTAATAATCATGAGATTGATGCTGATTTTCTGCCGCATTTGTACGATCCGTTGAAGTTCTCCTCGGACTACATGAGTGACCATGTGGAGTATCCTGTAATATACCAATGTTTGTTTAGGAAATTACTATTGTATTTAGTCTAGCAGTTCAGACAATAGGACTTATCAGATCATCTTCGAAGCAATTATTAACCTATCTTCTAATAGAATAAAACAGATATAAACATACAATGAGCTCTAGTTAAGGAGTCTGGGATCTTATTGCCTAGCTTACAAAGACAAACATGAGAAAGTCACAAACTCAAAAAATCTGTAATCAAATTCAATATTGGTTATCTAAGTTTCTATATTAATATCCATCAGTTTTACAATTTTTTCTGCATACAAAACACATCAAACCCTTGCATTCAAGGAAGCAATCCCTTTTTTCCACCAAAAAACACATCAAATCCTAACATTCAAGAACATATTAAACACATACGTATGAACTTTACTGAAAGAACAAAAAGATTTCATGCCACGACCATAATTAGTCCCAAAAGAGAAATACAACCTCACAAATTCAAAGAAAATAAATGAAAATAAAATAGAGTACAGAGGAGGAGATTGGAAACACCTGGAACAAGTTAGTAAGTGGACAAAATTGAAACAAAGGATAAAAGTAAATATCGAATACACTAAAATAAAGAAGAAGAAAAAATGAACAATGATGAGAAGAAAACACAAAACGTTAAAAGCATCGGACAATTCATCTTTCTGTGAGAGAACATTTCTTCACCTTGGGTTAACTGGCGCTTCAAGAAGCTTCATGGTTCTCCGTGTTCTAATCTTCAAATTGGGGGTTTTAATGTCTGATTTCAAATGAGCAGGACACATTTTCATCATAAACCACGTGGGGCGATCAAAAGAAAATAAAAAGAATAAAAACATCAAACTTTACTGAGAGAAATAAAAAATTGAAGAAAAGGGCGAAACACGTCCAATAAAGTAGAATTAAACAATTGCAAAAAATGAAGCAAATTACCGAGGCGAAAGGAATACATTAATCAGGCAGACACTTGCATGTTGAATCTTTCTTCAAGATATCCTAAAACCATGATAATGACACAAGTGGCACATGACTAAAATAAAGAATCTAAGAGAGTGGCATGTATATATTAAACCTAAAACCCTTAAAACCTAATTCAGGCAATAATCACAAGGGTCTTTAATTCCGTCAACCTCAACGACGTGACAAACGTTGCACGAAACAAACTCCGACCGGACCTGAACTGTATGTAACATGGGAATTTCAGAAACTAAAATTACTATCAATTGCGAGCAAGCATAGAATTAAATTTTAAACATAGACCAATCAATATAACTATATAAATACTCTAAGAAACACCAACATCTTTGTTTCATGTGTGCAGATTGGTACATATAGTCATGTTAATATTATATGTTTAAAGGTTCATAAATATAGTCATTTTGTTTCTTTTAATAAATAAGGCAAAATCACCCAAAAAAAAAAACAAAGAAAGAAAGAAATTAGGTAATCTGCTAAATTTCAGAGCAGTAAAACTATTTTTACTCGAAAATTAGGTAATCTGTAATATATAAAAGTATAATTAGATGAGAAAAAATAATATGAATGAATACCAGACAGAGAATATAAGGTAGAGCAAACAAACGCACGTCAGTATACAATCTGGGTTCTATTTCACTGAGAACGGAAAAAATTAAATTTCGAAGAATGAGAAAATTAAAATTATACATAAGTAAATCGTGGATTATGCATAAAAGGTTTTGGATCTTCATCTCTAATCGTTATTATTATCTGTTCTATCTTGTATTTCATAATCTATACGCAGTCCATAAAGCCAATAATAAAATGCAATACAATTAGATATTCAAGCCCGTAAAGTAAATAACGACAATATAACAGCAATTCTTATCATGATGAAAAACAACATAACAAAAGCGGATAGGAGAACGATGAAGAAATGGAATTTATTCAAATCTTGAAACTAAGATAAAACAAATAATCTGAAAACAGATAACGTTGAACATGAACAAACTGGAATTAACAACAATTCCTCAATCTGTTTTCCGATTCACAATTACCCAAAACTTGTGATAATACCACACAAAAATCAAGTACATGATTCCATCAGAAAAATCGCAAAAATACCAATATTCGATTTTCTATACCCTGCTCCAGAAAACACTTCATTCGAGACAGTTGAATCACACATCCGAGTATATAATACCAAAAAAACTATAAGATCGCAGATCCATAAAAGAAAATAACAGATCGAAAGTAAAACAAACCTATAATTTCTTCATGTTAATTGCAGATCATTCTGAAGATTACATTTTCTGGAGCAGATCGAGAAAATAGTTCGAGAAATTACATATTCTGAAGATATTCAAGAAAATAGCAGATCAAAAAGAAACTCTCAGCAATTCGATCAATTTCATGAGAAGCCAATGAAATTTTCATTATTCAGCATTGAAATTCTTAATTTTAACTCCGTCAAAAAAAAGATTACCTCTCTATTAGAAACATGTGCATTCCCATTTTGGAGTAACTTCAAAATGCTTGTGCAGATTCTCTTCAAGTCACTGCCCGACTCACTTGGAAATGAGTTATGCATGAATCAGTGCATCACAAGTTAATTTAACTAAAACTTTCTCAAACTTCAATAAATTAAAAAAAAAAAAAAGTTAGATAGCACGGACAACAGAAGGCTTACGAATCCGAATCTGAAAATCAACCCAAAAATAAAATAAAATAGGGTTAGGATAAATTACCTATCAAATCTGAAAATTAATTTGAAGAAGAAGAGCCTTCCATCCACCTCTCCCCTTCGTTGCTCGATCTTTTCTTGCCGTGGTCGGAAGTTTGCTGTACAAAAACACATTTTGGACGGTTGCGTTTTTAGGAGAAAAAATTGGAGTTTTAGAGCAGTAACTCATGTATAATTAAGAATGAAATATTTCATCTATCTTAGATTTGATGAAATATTTGACAAAACCTGGAGTTAGGAGAAACTCGGGATCTTGTAGGAAGTAGGGACCAAGATGAAAAGTTTGGTTTACAATTGAGCCTCAATTAAATCATCAAGTGATACTTAAAGAGTATTAACATGGATATGTACATTTAGATTTGTCCCCACGTTTTGAATCTAGGTGGAAAGTGTAGAAAATCATAAACTAAAAAAAATATTGAAAATCAGAAGAAAAAAAAATTGCAATCAACTCAGAGATATTCTTAAAAATGGAACTAATATTGTACTATTTTATTATGTTGCAATAAACACCATTGCTTATTGTGATATTTACACAAACACCCATTATGAACAATATTGGATTATGTTCCATTTTCTAGATAGACTACTATATAGAGGGACTTATTAATTCTATGAAAAAACATACAACCGACTGCCTTAATACAACAAAGCCATTAATACAATATGAAGATAACTGCACTGAAATATTCACACACAAACACACTCTCATTTTGTCACAACTGCAACATTAATAAAACAAAGACGGCAATCTAAATTGCAGCAAACGAATTTATCAAGATAAGAACAATAGTGAACAATCTTAACAATCTCACCATATTTTCATTTTCAATAAAAAAAATGTAATGTTCAACCAATAACATCTTTCCATAAACAGTTATATTTAACAAAAGGATTATTATTCAACATCAGGATCAACACCTGTCAATAAGAAAGGATTAATACCTGTCAATTAAAGAATCCAAGTAACAACGAACCAAATGTTTCCCGCAATTCTTTATTGATGCTGCAAAATCATTAAATTTGTGATTCATAATCATTATCCAACAATCAATTATATGTACAAAGAGATCCAATAAATACACATCCAGAAAATAAAATAGATTTAAATAGACTCGAACACATTGTTAACTAGAATTTACAACAAATTCAACAACCATTGGAATTACAGAAGCAGAAGAAGAATCAACATATATACAAAAAAAACAATTTAAAAAAAAACAGGTGGGTGAATGTTTCTTTAAAATCAAGATCAAATGAATAAAAAAAAAAGATGCAAAATCCAAACATGAAAACAATTTATAAAACATCAAGAATAAGAAAAAAAGAAAGGAATCCACATATTTGTTACAAAATCGCACCAAATCATCAAAGAACCGAATTATTATTTCATATATTACCATTCACGTGTAGATTTATCAAAGATTCGAATTCCGATGCTGGACACAAATTTTTCGTCAGATTCATCAATCACATAATGGACAACCAAAAAAAGGTTGAATATTCATATATAACAAAATATCCCACCAATAGGAAGTATTTCTTTGATAAATCAGATTATCATACCGTCTTATTGCAGCCAATGTTGACAGCAGTTTCGAATCCATCGACTTTAAGTGAAGCCCATTTGAAAAATTATTCTTGAGATTATCTACAATGAAAACTGAAGCTTACCCCAAATCATAGAAAAATTAAAAAAAAATTAAAAAATGAAATTAGAATACAAACAAATTACAATATAGAAAATCAATATAGATCACAATATACCCAAAAACATCCGAATAAAAAACTGAAAATCAAACTTCATGGGTTTTTTTTTGTGACATAGGATACAAAAAGATCGATCTAAGTAAACATAAAAACAAAATAAACATTCTATTAGTTGAAGAACAACCAATCAGTGGCTATTGAGGATTATTTGATTACTTATTTAGTACTAATTCGGTGATTAACTTGGTTTTTAACTTATTTTTAAATCACTAAATCCCTCATACAAAACTCCAGAATTATATTGACATCAAAAAAGGCAATAACATCAATTTAACAAAGATACTGATTTAAAAATAAATTCAATTAACAAAATGCATGTTTGCAAAGGTTGTGAGCAGCGCCAATACTGCAGAAATTGGACTCTAAAATGCTCTTTGCCCTCGATATTCTTGTTACCTACCAGAAGAAAGGAATATTACATATACAAAAGTAATAAATATTTGTATCAACAACTAATAAAGAAGTACGTATAAGAACTCGAGTATTTATCTTGAAACTCAGTAATAGTAGTTGTCTTGTTCAAATAAGGAAACCTTAAAAAAAGTTCGAACCATCGATGAATCCATAAAACTGGATCCAATTTCACTGAATCAAAATTCGGCCATAGTTTGAAGATGAAAAAGGAAAAAATCAATCAATTATTTCTCGCATAAATCACCAGACTATGAACAAAAAAAAAAATCAATTTCAATTCGAGATAAAATTTAATTGGAACTAAATTAGAAAGGTAAATGAAGAAACTCTCTCGTAAAGAATTATGTGAAAGTGAAAAAATAATTAGAACACTGGAATTAATTACTTATGAATCTACCCATGAAACAATAAATTAATGAATGATAGCGGGTATTACTGAATGAAATCAACACATCTAGGCCCAAATGAAGAATCTAGAAAAAAAATTAAGGTGGCGCTTGGAAACCATCTCATCTCATTTCGTTTAGTTAAAAATTATGAAAAAAATTTTTTGCCAGTGAAATAAATTGTTTGAATGAAAATGTGATTGGACATGAAAGTAATTTATTTGGAAAAGTGATTGGATATGAATGTTTTTTTGAAAAAAATTTCCGTCCGACCCCATTCCCTAATTATTCAAGCGCATTATTATATATAATTCATTATTGATCTCAGGACATACAACTGAAGGCACCGCCGTGAGATTGAAAGATTTTTTTTTTGTATCCATGAATCGAGAGAAATTGTAATTTACATGATAAGTAAAAGCCAAAAACATGCGTATGAGTAAAACAAAAAAATAAATAATAGATGATTACTTCCAACCACCAGTTGTTCTTAAACAAAAATAAGTAAACATGATTAAAGTACTTCTTAACATAATACAAGTTTTTATGATTACAAATTTGAAGAATCGCATAACAACCGATTTGCATCAAATGTGGAAATTGTGGTAAACCGAGAACACCGATTAAACATGCTTTCGGGCCCATCCGAACACAACCGCACGCCGACTGTCTCTGCTGCGTACCAATCCAATCCTGAGGCCCGGATTTTCGAAAAGCCCGAATTCATTTATGGAACCACAAAAACCACCACCACCAACACCTGCTTCCCGAAAAAAAAAACATCTAGCCGGCCGAAGAATTTGACCGAGCCGCCATGAACCACCCAGCCAATTCAAAGCCCACGACCCAATTTCCATAACCCATGAACCCGAGGAATATCTACCTTCAATTTTCAAAACCCAGATTTTCCGACCACCGGCTGCACCCCCACGTCTTGGTGGTTGGCCAAACCCATCATCTTTCAAACACTGACTCAAGCATAAACCCTCCATTAATATCTCCATTTGAGAATTAATTCCAAATTCAACACAAACCCAAAATCAGCTAATTGATTGAGCCCCAAATCAAACGATTTCACAAACCTCGTCAAAATCCCCAAATCAGAAATCGGCCGCTGCACTTCTTCATTTATCAAATCGATCGGCCACATCTCCTCCTCCCTGATTAATTGATGGCGGTGGCGGCAATCGACAAACGGAGGCGAGGATGGTGGCACGCAGTGGGGGCGGCACGTTGAATGCGCGGATGTTCTGGTTCAAGGTGAGGGTTGCTCCGGACTTCGTCGGCGACCAGCGGCTGGAAGTGCAGGCGTCGTGCCGTTTGGCAGGCAACGGCAACGGAGAGGGCGGCGTCGGCAGTTGGGTCCGGTCTCAACTCGTGGGCCCTAAAACGGGCTGAGTGTTCATGGCGTCTCGACGGCCGCAAGGCTGAGGTTTCTCTCGGCGGTTCCAAACTCGTTGCCGAAGGGACCCTGTAATACCTATCGACGCGCGTCGTTGCCGGAGGTTTTTCCACCATCACCGATTTCGTTCTTGGAGAAGCAATTGGTCGGCGAATTGGATTTTCATCGATTTTGATGTATGTGGAAAAGGAAAGGGATAAGAAACGGGTAAGGAAAAAAGAAAATGAAAAAAGGTAAGAGAGAGAGGAAAAAATTTGTCTGACGAGAGGAAAAAAAAATTGTACTTTAATATCCATCCATTTTTTCTTTTTCCATGAGATGAGTGAAAAAAAAAATTTCACTTCGAATCGCCTCCTAAGAACTCAAAAAGATTCGGAAGACAAATAGCAGAGATACATACCAAAAGAAAGGAAATATAAGTACAAAGTATGATTTATACATGTACCAAAAGAAAGGGAATATATATATTTATATTTGGGTATTAGGATTATTAACTAAGACCTTATCCCTTTAAAGGACTCTAATGTATAATAAAAGACAAATTTTTAGTAAAAACAACAATTTATAAAGGTATATATAAAAAATTTATTAAAGATGGCCATTATTTTTGGAAATTTGTCGTAAAAGGGTACCTGTAAGTCAAATCTTTCTAGATGGTCATTATTAGTTAGCCAAATCTCCAACTTAAAATTTTGAATAAGAAGAAAGTAAAAGGGGACCTATAAGTCTAAATGTTATACGCATTTTCCGAATCGTTGCGTTCCCACAAACGATCAGTCGAGTACCTCCATTCTCCATCGTCAAGAAACATATATTATTAAAACTCTAGAAAGAATTAGATTCAAGTCATGAAGCCATTTACATTGATTAAAATATACTTTAATAAATCCAAAAGAATAAGATAAATCTAAAAGAACATCATAAATATTTATACAATCTGCATAACACAAGTTGAAACAACTAAATTATGTCTCATATAACAAAAATCATGTCAATTCATTTTAAAAAAAAATCACAATTTATATGGATGACGAATGCAGATTACATCAAGTCTCGAAGGTGCATCATGAAGGCGTTCGAATATAATTAAAGAAAGCAACGATAGGAAATATTAGAACATCGCAGTTAAAGAACCCAATACCATGAAATTTTGAAACAATATCTAAATCATATTGAATTTTTTTAGATGAACTCTCATTGAATTGAATGATGAAAATTCACATTTTGAAGCGGGCGCTGTGAATGGAGATAAGAGAAAAATTGAGACGGTCAGATAATACTAAAACCCTAATTTTCTAAGTTTTCAATTAAATGAGAAAAAAATTGTTATTTATATCACCTCAAAATTTTGGACTCGTCCCAAAATATACTCCTTTAAACCAAAGCTTGACACGTTATTCTTGGAACATTCTAATTGGTCCACTTATTCCCCAAAGTTCTGTTTTTTTTGACAAATCATCATTAATAGTTAGTACAATTAATAAGATAGGTGGATATATATATATATATATAGTGCTTGGAAATAATTAAAGAAATTAGAGTTCGAGTTAATTAATTTATTATTAAATACTAAAAACTTGAATTGCAATTATTAATGTTTATAAATGGACCTTTTCTTGACGGAACAAGCAATATACATTTCTTGATTAATTAACGAAATCAACAATTAATTTGTGTTTGGTTGTTTTAGTTGTATAGCACCCAGATTTTATATTATTATATGGGAAAGGGTCAAAGATTTATATGAATTTACTGTGCCAGTGCTTCTTGTGCTCTTTTACTGACTGCTGACGATAATTTAGCAGAATCACAAGTCCACAAAATCAGAATGACCTGTGGATATAATTTGAGTTCGAATATTCTCTTCGCTCGATGAAAATCTTTAGGATAACGAAATGAATACCGAAAATCTTTCCTTTTCAAAAGAAAATTTTGGATTTGAATCCAACAATTAATTCTTAAAAAAAAAAAAGAAAAAAAAAAACTACGTACCACAACTCTCGAGAAAGTAGCTGCTGCAAAATGAAATTCCAAATGCATCAACACCCTTTGTGGGTATGTTGACTCAAACTACTACAGAGTCATCAAGAAGTGTGAATTAGCAAAGGATGCATGAAACGCACTCCAAAGGATATGTGAAGGGAACCAAAGTGTGAAGAGATCAAGACTGAGAATGCTGACATCTACCTTCGAGGCAATGAGGATGGATGAAAAGGAGTCCATCATGGACTACGCCATGAGACTCTCAGATATTACTAACGAGTGTGGAGAGCTTGGTGAACCAGTAATAAACTCACGTCGTGTGGGAAAATTATTGAGATCCATTACAAAGAAATTTAGCATTAAGGTGATTGTCATAGAAGAATCCAAGTACACTGATGACATAGAGTTCAACGCTTTAGTTGGCTCTCTCAAGACATTTGAGATGGAACACCTTGGCTCCAACTCAAAAGAGAAAAGTGTTGCTCTCTCCTTCGATATTAACTCCAACAACGATGATGATGATGAGGAGGATTTTTATTTGAAAGGGTTTCTGAAAAAGATAGAAACCACGACTCTTGAGGAAGAAGAAGTATCCTATGTGACTCAACGTTTTAATAACTTCTTGAAGAAGAAGAACGACATTGGAAGATCAAGTACAGAGACCAAGCCACAGGTGCCTACACCAAAATTCTCTGGGCGCACTCTCTCCAGATCCCAATCTTCGCCTTCCGTATCCAGTGCATCCAGCTCCTCAAAGCCACTCAGTGAAGTACAATGTCATGAATGCAAGGGGTGGGGACACTATAAAAATGAGTGTGCTAACACTCTCAAGAAAAAGAGCATGGTTGCTACAGAATACACTAAAGATGTCAATGATTCCGACTTGCCTGAACCTATTCCATCCTTGTTTACTAATGTTGTGTGGGACGACGACATCCATGTTGGTAACAGCAAAACTAACATCGTGTGCCTGAATGTAGAGGTTAATGAATATCTTGACGAGTACGAGAAGTTGAGCATTGAACATAAGCAATTATTTGTTAGTTGGGGAAAACAGGTACTCAGGGTCAAGGATCTTATGAAAGATGTGGACAATCTAACCAAGGAAAAGGATGACCAACTTGATGTAATTGTCCGATTAGAGTCGTCTCTCACCAAAAAGGATGCCGAGCTAGAACTAATGAAAACTGAGCTGAAGAAGGTTCAAGGAACCATTACTAAACTCAACAAAGGAAAGGCGAGACTCGACAAAATCCTAGATTTGAGTTTCCTAGAAATTTCGAAACATGGAGTTGGCTACAAACCAAATCAGCCAATACCAGCATCAAACCAAGAACAGAAATCAACCAAACGCCACAAGAAGAGAAGGAGACAGTTTGTGTGTCATCACTGTGGTGAAGCACGTCACATTCGACCTTTCTGCTGGAAGATTATTGGCGAGAGAAGACATTTTCAGAGAACAAGGGTGGCTGTTGAATCCCATGTTGGTTCCCATGTTACCAAGACCAAACACAACACTAAGTTCAAAAAGGTTTGGGTCAAGAAAAATGATATCAAGTGCAATATGATTTGTACCTCCCTAAAATCCCACGTCCCTGGAGCCCGGTACTTCGATAGTGGATACTCCAAGCACATGACCGGATCAGAAGACCTACTTTCCAATATTGTCAGATTTCAAGGTGGAAAAGTAAAATATGGTGGAGGTGCAAATGGCCAAATCATTGGCCAAGGAACTCTTCATGTTCCTGGCATTGTAACGCTGGAAAATGTGTTGTTGATAGAAGGACTTACTGCAAACTTGATAAGCATAAGTCAACTCTGCGACGGCGGTTTCAGTTTCAAATTCAATCGTGAAAAATGTGAAGTATGGAGCCTGCATCCTCGCTGGTCAGAGGACTTCAGATAACTACTACCAAATCAATAACGATACTTTTTGAAAATTATCTCAATTGAGTAATGTTGAGGTGTGGCATCAAAAACTCGGGCATGTCAACTACAAGATGATGGACAGGTTAACCAAAGAGGAAGCTGTGAATGGGCTTCCTAAACTCAACACCAAGATCATCCCTGTTTGCGAGGCGTGCCAGAAAGGAAAGCAGGTCAGGGTGCCACATCCAACAGTACAGGGTCTCACTACCTCATATTGTTTCGAACTCCTTCATATGGACCTTATGGGACCACTTGAGGTTGAAAACCTTGATGGTAAAAGGTATGTTCTAGTCATTGTAGATGATTTTCCCTATTTTACTTGGGTAGAGTTTTTAAAAGAAAAATGTGAGACTTTTGAAGTGTTTAAAAAGCTTGCAAAGAGGTTGTGTGTGAGATTTGGTGTGAATATTGGTAGGATTAGAACTGATCATGGAAAATAATTTGAGAATGCATCTTTTTCAAACTACTGTTCAAAGAAAGGTATAAGTCACGAGTTTTCATCACCAATCACTCCCCAACAAAATGGCATAGTTGAACGTAAAAATAGATCTCTTGCTGAGATGACTAGAACTATGCTCATTTCTAATGGCATTACAAAACGTTTTTGGGCTGAAGTTATGAATACTGCATGTCATATAATAAATAGTGTATATTTTAGACCAGGGTCATGTGTCACACCCTATGAACTGTTGTTGGGTAAAAAACCAAACTTGAGTTATTTTCATGTTTTTGGATGTATTTTCTATGTGCTCAATGATAGAAATCATCTTTCTAAACTGGACTCAAAAAGTGACAAATGCATCTTCATGGGATATTCTTAAAATACTCATGCATATAGGTTGTTTAATCTCAGGACACGTAGTATGTTTGAGTTAATTAATGTCAAGTTAGACGATTTGAAGAGTGGAGTTAAACCTACCGAGGATAATGATTTGGTCTATGATGAAAATCCTCAAGATAATGTCACGGTTGCTGTAGATGATGGTGCAGGTATTGGAAACGAAGATGCAGGTGCTGAAACCAGAGAAACTAGTGATGTTGGTATCTGTGTTGGTTCTGGAAACACAACATCAAACCCAACATCTACTCAAGCTGCCCCAGAATCAGATTCTGAACCAGAAGAGGAAGATTCGGTTTACCCCATTGACTTACACCAGAGGGACATACCATCAAGAATTTAGAGGAACCATCCCACGGGCCAAATCATCGGAGACTTAGATGAAAGGAATACAAGAAAGCATCAGATAAGTTTTAAAGAAATGGTTAGGTATGTCTGTTTGTCTACTAACTGTTCTAAAATTTGAGAGTCTTTGTACCTTTCCAAAATAGAGCCCAAGCGTGTGGAGGATGCTCTCAAGGATGAATTCTGGATAAAGGCAATGCAAGAGGAGTTGGATCAATTTGCCAAGAACGATATTTGGGATTTAGTTCCTCGTCCAGAAAACTTTCACGTGACAGGAACAAAGTGAATCTTCAAGAACAAAACCGATGAGGCAGGCAACATTGTGAGGAACAAAGCTCGTTTAGTTGCACAAGGGTATACTCAAATTGAAGGCATCGACTTTGATGAGACATTTGCTCATGTTGCTCGCATTGAGTCGGTAAGACTTTTACTTGTTGTTGCTTGACATATGAAAATATCTCTGCATCAAATGGACATACAAAGTGCTTTTCTAAATGGATTTTTAAGTGAAGAAGTGTATGTTGAGCAACCTAAAGGATTTGTATATCCCCCAAAACCAAACTTTGTTTTAAAACTGAAAAAAGCTTTATATGGTTTAAAACAAGCTCCTAGAGTATGAGAGGTTGACTCAACACTAGCTCTTTTAAAATTTTAGACGAGGGGAAGTTGAAAAAACCTTATTTCTCCTTAGATCAAATAAGAACATCTTGATTGTCCAGACTAATGTAAATGATATTATTTTTGGATCTACTAATGAGCAGATGGTAAAAGAGTTTATAACTCGAATGTCCAACACATTTGAGATGAGCATGGAAGGTAATCTCTCTTACTTTCTTGGTTTGCAAATCAAACAGCTGAATGATGTTATTTTCCTTTCTCTGTCCAAATATTCTAAGAACTTAGTTAAGAAATTTGGGTTAAAAAGTGAAACGCATAAGAAAACACCCTTGGGCAAAACTGTGAAACTGTCAAGAGATGATGTTGGTAATGGTGTTGATGACACCATGTACAGAAGCATGATAGGGAGTATTTTGTATTTGACAGCAAGTAGGCCAGATATTATGTATAGTGTATGTCTATGTGCTAGATATCAATCAAATCCGAAAGAGTCACACTTAAAAGCTGTTAAAAGAATCATAAGATATATTGCTAGGACAACTGAATTATGTGTTTGGTATTCTAAAGAAACTGGTACTGAACTTGTGGTTTATACTGATTCGGACTGGGCTAGGGATGTTGTGGATAGAAAGAGTACTGCATGGGGATGTTTTTTCTTGGGTAATAATCTAATCTCGTGGTATAGCAATTGAGGTTCTTGCAAAACTAGTCAAAGTGTAACACACCCCCACACACATAATGTTGAGGCTAAATAATGTGAAGTAGTTAAAAGATATTAATAAAGGAGAAAAAATAGTCAGTTTCGAATTAATCGAAGTATAAAATGTAGTAATTGAACTTACTGAATTCCACTACCATATGTGCATACACCACTTTCGGAGCAAGCTTTGCGACTCCCATTTACGTCGTTACTTGCTATTGCTCCGCAATCTATGTAATTTATTAAGTTGATTACAAAGAAAATACCAAGCAACCTACCAAAAACAGAACAAACAATGAAGCAAGATAAATAAGTAAATATCAAATTATAACCATTAGATAATATAGAGCTCACAGTAATTAGGAAATCAAGAACCTCAATTTTGTTGTTCCTTCCATCAACCAAGACATTTCGAATTATCTGAATTAGCCCTAATAAAGTCTTATAAATAAATAAATATCAAATTATAACCATTAGATAATATTGAGCCCACAGTAATTAGGAAATCAAGAACCTCAATTTTGTTGTTCCTCCCATCAACCAAGACATTTCGAATTATCTGAATAAAAGTGATCATCTTCATTCAGTTCACATCTCCTGTAAAGATTGTTACAAATAACCATGGCAATCAATTTCTTCGGTTTTTCCTAATCAACAACCAAAAATAACCAACACACACACACACACACCAAAACCATTGAGATTGATTCGATTATTATTTATGACATACTTAGATTTTAAATTCTTGAGATCTTATTTCAGCTATTTTTCTAATTAATCCCCAAATGCAACCAGAGTGATTAAAACCCTAAAGCAATAAAACTTTTACCTCTCTGTTTTTCTCCAGAAGCGATATCTTGAGCTCGGCAATTTGCTCATCCTGCTTTTGGTTCATAATCAATAGCTCCCTCTCACCGTATTACTCTTCACCTCCATCAATGCCTTCTTCGAGCTCTCATCTCCCCTTTTCACCCCCGCCTCCAACCCAGTTGGCCCTTTAAATAGCTTCTTGTGGAGACCACTCAGCCTGGAGATCTTCTTCGCGTTCTTCTTCAAGTCCGCTGCCACGAGATCGGCGGCGACCACGAATTTTGGCCCCCAGTCGGGATTCTTGCTGGTCTTCTTACTTTACACCAATCTCTTGACCATGGAGGTGAAATTAATGTTAGGAGCATCGTTTTTTCTGGGCCACGGCTCGTGACGTGGAGAATTTAGCCGACGAGGATGGGTCGTGGAGCTGTTCAGACGTGTAGCGAGTTGTGGGCCTGATTGAAGCCATTTTTTTAATTATTGAGGTTTTTGAGTCTTTTTTTGTTTTTGGATCGGAGGAGTAGAGGTGGATTTAGATCTACAAACAGACGGGTATGGGAGGGCTGTTGTGTTGAGGGGATTCTCGAATGAGAGGAGGCTGCAAATAGACGGGGACGAGAGGGTAGGTTTTTTTTTTAAGGTTAATTTTTTAATCAGAAATAATATGACATACGAGAACGCCTCTTTAAAGGCGTTCTGAATAATACTTTCCAGAACGTCCTTTTTAAAGACGTTCTCGATACTTAAAATACTAGAACATCTTTTTTAAAGACATTCTGGATATCTAATATACCAGAATGTCTTTTTAACGACGTTCTAGATATCCAGTATACCAGAACGACTTTAAAAAAGACGTTCTGGTATGTGACACTTTTATTACAAAAATGTCACCGCCTGACATTCAAGAACGCCGCCTCCTGAGGCATTCTTAAATGTCTGTTCTAGAATCCTATTTTTGTACTAGTGGTGCATTCTCTATTAATCATAACTTCATAAAAAAAAATAGGCTTACTATACTCCGTCATGGATGAGACCTCAAAGAAATTCTAAAATGGACCACGAAGCAAATCAATGACCTCAGGTATCTGTATATTGGGATCCTTATACCCATTATTAGGCATTGAAATGATAATAACCATAACAAGCCTCACGCTTATTAAAAATAATAGATATCTCTACACTACTATTTCTTATTGCATAAATAACATATTTCAAAAGTGGATATATGTTCAAGAATATAATTGAAAAGGAAATCATAACCGATTAACGGTGAGGCGATGTCTTGTTCCAGGAGTCTTTCAAAGTATATACATACTCCAAAGCATAGATGTGAGGAAGCCCATCATTGCATTTAGCTCAGATAATAGAGCTCATTTAGTCCTCAATTGTAGTTCATAATTTTAACTCGACCCATCACTGGTGAGTTATCTTGTTTGGAATTAATTGCACAACCACAAACGAGTGAGTAATGGTATTATCCAATCAGAATATAATGTATCAGCTAATTAGGGGAGCCCGCTAATCCTAATCATAGGTTGTTAAAGCCTTGGCCAATCCACAATATCATTAGATCATAAAGAGGTTGGAATAAGGGGAGCACAACTAGCCAAGTTGTGAGATATACAAGCTAGAGCCCCTTGTTTGGTCCGCAATTAACGTCAGATTAGAAAGAGTTCATAAAAAGGGAAGCACGTCTAGCTCGGTCATAAGTTACACAAGCTAGAGCCCCTTGACTTATCCTCAACTATCATCATATCAGCAAGAGTTCAGTACAAGGAGAGCACACCCAGCCAAGTTGTAAGTTGGGTAAGTTGGAGCTCCATACCTGATCTGCATTTATCATCAGATCAAAAAGAGTTCAGAACAAGAGGAGCACACCCAACACAGTCATAAGCTGCCCAAGCTATAGCCTCTTGACTAATCCATAATTATCATCGGATCTGAAAGAGTTTGGAGCAAGGGGAGCTGACCTAGCTTAATCGTAAGCTGCACATGCTAGAGCCCTTTGCCTGATCCACAATTATTGTCAGATCAAGAAAAGTTCAGAATAGGGAACCACACCTAGACAAGTCATAAGCTGCACAAGCCAAAGCCCCTTACCTAATCCACAATTATCATCAAATCAAAAAGATTTTAGAACAAGGGGAGCACACCTAGTTGAGACATAAGTTATGCAAGATGGAGCCCCTTACATGATCCGCAATTATCATCGGATTATAAAGAGTTTAGAACAAGGGAGCACACCTATCCCATTTGTAAGCTACACAAGCTTGAGCTCCTTACCTTATCCATAATTATTATTGGATCAGAAAGAATTCTGGACAAGCAAACCCAACCTAGTTGTAAGTTGCTCAAGCTAGAGCCCCTTGTTTGATTCGTAATTATCATCAGATTAGAAAGAGTTAGAAAAAGGGGAGCACACCAAGCCCAATTATAAGTTATCCTAGCTAGATCCCCTTACCTCATCCACAATTATCATCAGATCAGAAAGAGTTCAGATTAAGGGGAGCACACCCTGCCCTCTAACAAGTTGGAGCCCCTTAACTGATTTGCAATTATCATTAGATCAGAAAGAGTTCAGAGCAAGGGGAGCACATTCAGAATAGTCATACGCTGTGTAAGCTAGAGCCCCTTACGTGATCCATAATTAGAATTGAATTAGAACGAGTTCGGTGGACTGGTCTCTGCAAGAAGATAAGCTAGGAACTATCAGAGCTCAACTCTTCTATTAGTCATTAGTTTTTCCAAAAAATGAAAAAAAAAGTTTAAAAATTAGATAAGGGAGGTTACATGGATACTTTATCTATATGCTTGCATTTTAGCAAAGTGCACCCTCTAATTTTGGCTTGCTTCTCATTGTCTTACTCTCTATTTGATTTCTTTGCCCCATTGAACACTTCTTTCGGCCTTTCTTTTTCCTCTATAGGTGGTTCGCCCGCTCCTCCTTCTAGTGCCTCTATCCTTGCCTTCTTAGTTATTAGGCCTTCGTTCCATGCCTCGACTCATTAGCTATCATATGCCGTCCCTTATGGACGTCTGATAGCATTTGTGCGACTAATATTGGTCTTCGATTACTGATCCAACCTTGTTATCCACTAAAAAATATTAACACATGTGATATGTTGATCTTACTGCTCGAGAAGCATTCAACAAAAGTCACCCCAAGATTGCATTGTATGATGATGCAGTATCCACCATCAGGAACCTTACCATCACTACTTTCTTTCTAGAGTACACTCTTGGCACTATTGGAACCACCACTTCACTCACCAGGAAGATCTCCGCCCCACTGAACCCATAGATGGAGGTGTTTATATCTCTTAGGTTTATGTTCAGCCTCAACTACTTGAAACAATTATAGAATGGTATATCTACTGATCTTCATGTGTCCATAAATACCTTATGCACATCATATACCACAACCTCATCAGTTATCAGCAATATATCATTATAGGGATCACTACAAGAAAACTGGAAATACCAACAGATATTTTCTGTTGGTAATAAATTATTTATGTTGGAAACTGAGTTTACCAACAGATTACCAACAGAAAATATCTCTTGGTAAACAGCTTGATGGTAAAATTTACCAACAGAAAACTGTCTGTCGCTAAATTTAACAACAGATTGCCAACATAAATTTTTTGTTGCTAGATTTAGCAACAGATGATCTGTTGGTATTTACAAACAAAATATTTCCGTTGGTATATACCAACGGAAGCAGTATGTTGGTAATTAGAAATTCACCAACAGAATTAATCTGCTAGTAAATTGCAACAGCAATTTTCCGTTGTTAATTATAGTTTCTGTCGCTATTTTACCAACAGCCACAGCTAATATTTTTACTAACGAAATAATCCGTTGGTATTATTTTCAATGTATTTTTTATTTTTTAATTCTTAAATCTTCCTGTAAATTTACAACAAATAATTCACAATAATACCGAGAATTAAAAGATAACTAAAACTATATATTAAATTCCAAATGCCAATATTCAAAATAACAAACGTCAATATATAAATCACATCATACCCGAATACCAAACAACGATATCTGAAGCACACGTGTTATCCAAAATATCCAAACATTAATCACCAAATACACACATAATCTCCAAAATATGAAAACAATATCCATAATTCTCAAAAGGAACACTTGAATCATAATCTCCAAAAGGAACACTTGAAAACAATATCCACTTGAGTTCTCAAAATAAAATATCAAATGGTATTAGTAAGTTGCAAACCTGTAGTAAATTTGACAACATTAGTTAGTATACTAGTAAATAAATAACAAACAAAAGATAAAAAATGCCAGTGAAAGAGGAAGAGTAGCTTATGCTTAAAAATAAGCTGGAAGTTAAATATTAATAGAGATAGATAAGTTGAATAGAAATGTATGTGCTTCTATATGCTCCAGAGAGAGTTTTGAGTTGACAATAAATAAATAAAGAAATGAAGCTTTTCTGCTTAAATTAATTTTTATTTTAGTGTTGTCAACCCTAAGCCTATAGATTATAAATAATCTAAATTGCTTAGATAAAATTTAAAAAAAAAGTAAAAACAAGAATCTATAGATTGAAGAAGCAAGTTTATCAATGAAGCTCAACTAATGTTATCGAGGGACCTGTGTATTTATACACAAGGGAATCAAGGTAGATAATTAGTAAGAATGAAACTTAAATGCTCCAGTTGTCCACAACCACAAATTATGTATAACAAATAACAAAATTTCCATTCTCTAAAGGGAAAAGCGTTCTTTAAATTTTATATTTTCATTTTTCAATGTCCCATGCCCATTCAAATCACAAAGTAAATAAGCAGCATAAAGAAAAATACCTTCTATCATGTTAAAATATTGTTCTCTCATCACTTGTTCTTCCTTGTACACGAAGAATACCACTTTCATTTCTCGAAGTTCATACAACTCTTTGTCCTTAGTGGCAAGTTTTTTTTCAAACTCAGTAACACGAAGCTCCATGACCTTGTGTTCCTGTTCAAACGTCCCTCAAATAAAAACAATATGCGTTTGAGAAAATATAACAAATTT
This sequence comes from Phtheirospermum japonicum, assembly GCA_014905375.1. NCBI lineage: Eukaryota > Viridiplantae > Streptophyta > Magnoliopsida > Lamiales > Orobanchaceae > Phtheirospermum > Phtheirospermum japonicum. Next base: position 589,873 of record BMAC01000345.1, read on the forward strand.
AAGGCGATATCACCACCATATAGTTGTGAAATCGAGAAAAGACATAACACAACTTTCTTACCTTATCAACATTCGTCTTCTGAGTTACCATTTAGCCTTTTTTAGAAAGATGATCCAAGTCACAACCTGTACAGTGTTTCAAGAACTTTAATATGAACAAGAGAAGGAAAAAGAAAAAGGAACCCACAAGTTATAACTTTTGTTTGACTATACAGTACTTTGAAGCAAGTAATATAGTTTTCCCTTATCAACAACAATTTATTTAGAGAAATTTTTATTTTTCGAAAGAAAATTATTGAAATTTACTTTAGGGTTTAATGATGGGGCAAGAATTGATGGAATCCAAGTATATCAAGTCACAGTTTGAATACAAAATTAATACTATCAAACCACTGGACTAATTACCAGATTACACAAGCAGGAAAAAAGTATTACATGGCAAGAATTACTTTGCCATAACTAAAAATACCAGAAATCATTTAATTAATCCCTAAAACCCCACATGAAATTTACACAACGAACCTGAATCTCTCATAAAACCCTATTATCTGATCATCATAATCCAATAAACTAAAAAAAACGAAGAAGAAGAAGAAGAAGAAGAAGAAGAAGAAGAAGAAGAAGAAGAAGAAGAAGAAGAAGAAGAAGAAGAAGAAGAAGAAGAAGAAGAAGAAGAAGAAGTAAATAAGACACTAGGGTTGGAACACTAATCCAAAACGGTCGTGGCGCAATCCTCTGCTCATGACACCCCAAAAGAGTCTCCATGTTCCCATCTCTCATGTTAAAAATTCCTATGCCATGCCCTCCATAACTGTAATCCTCATTCACGGTACCAAAACAAAATGACACAACCAATCTAAGATCGATGAATAACAAAACCAAAAATGAAGATGAAACAAGAGAAAATAAAGATATCTCATCCAAATCCAAATCATTGAAACAATTTCCACATTTACTTCAAAACCAACAACCCTAATAAATAATAGAAACTCCCTGTTTATTTATTAGGAAATTAGATAATTTAAAAATAATTTATTTCCATAGTAATCTCAAGATTTATAATCAACAGAATCAAACCACTAGCAACACTATAAATTTCATTAATTTTACCTTGTAAAGTCCCAAAACCAAGACGCATGGTTTGGGCCTGATTTCCTACAGGCTTCATTTGATCAGCCAATGTAACATTCTGAGACTGATGAAAAGTCGACAGGTGTAATAACTCCAGTTGTGCACTTTAAGACACTAAACCACTCTGTCTTTCGAAGCCTTTATCCAGCATTGTTGTTTGGTTTGAATGGCATACCTGCGATGCCTGTTATTTCAGAATTGCATATACTATTAAATCAAATTCAACGGTTGAGTGTAGAATAAATGCTAAAGCAACGAGATAAATGTTGTATGGTCTTTCTTTTGTCGTAGAAAATATATCAATGCTTATATTGCACAAGAAGAAGTACATGTATACCTGCACTTGTCGATGTTGTCTCAAGTTACTTGGATATGAATTGGATTGCATCAGAAATTCATAAATATTTGAACTCTCAAATGCCTGCTCAACGACTTGATTTTGCAATGATTGGGACTGGTGAAAATTCGAGGACGTATAGGATATTGAAGTTTCCATTCTTTGGTTATCTGTAAATTACACCATAGACATATATTATCAAGTTTAACAATAATTTTTTGGTAAATAAATGCAACTTATGTTAAAGCATACACAGAAACATAACAAATGAAGAAAGATATCAAAAACTACAATTTCACATTAATTCTTGAGCTATATACCATGGATGTTTTTCTTTCCCTTTATAATCAACCATTAAAAATTGGCAATTTAAGAAAAACTGTAGTGATGGAGGTAAAAATAATTAAGTTCTATGGTTACCTGATTGTTGATGCTGCCACATGCATGTGTTATTATTATTACTATTACTATTATTATGTGACTGCAAATGACAAAAGGCAAAAATGATCATCAAATCAGTAATTGATAAAGCTCAAACCTTGGTAAATTGATGAGTACTGAATCTTACAAGCATATAATAATGAACAAATAAACCACTAACATTTGAAGAATTTCGAGATATATTAAAAGAACATACTGTCATCGCAGCAATTGCTTTATTCTGTTGATTATAATTACTCAGACCACATGATGGCAAATAAGCTCCTCCACCGATTCTGCACATATTAAATTTAATTTAACATTATTGATTTCCAAATCGGAGCTCATAATTAATCCGTAAAAAACGGAAAAAAAGAAGAAAATAAATTAATTAACATGAAGAATGCAAATTACTCATCAAAAGTTAGAACCCAAGTATAACTATAGATTATTAGAAAATTGATCCCCAATTAATACATTAATTATCAAGGGAAAAAAAACTGAAACCCTAATTAAGAAAAAACTTGAAAGGAATTCTACATAAAACATTAGGTATCCTTCTCAAAAACACTAAATTGATAAATTAATCGTGATCTATACACGATATCTAAGGAAAAATTCCGAACCGACGCACGACGATGATTTTTGAGGCGACCCACCGCACGACGGCTGGTTTTGAGGTGGACCGCCGCATGGCGGTGAGTTCTCAATCGTTGCCGCGATGGAGACTTTTATTTTTGGGTTTAGAAGAGAGAAACTTGTGGACCGGTGATTTGTACGTTTTTGTGGTGATTTGTACATATTTTAGTCTTTTTACCGTCTTCTTAGGTCAATAATGAGCTATTTTGCATGATTTTGCATTATTTAACTTTTTGCTTAACTTTTCGACTTTTTAATCAATAATTGGCCATTTTGAGCTATTTTCTTGTTTTTCCCTTTCAGCCGAATCATTTGACGAAAATCGGGAGATGAAGACAAAGAATCAGCGCTCGAAGAAGCCAAAAGAACAACTATCCGACCGAATAAAACCAATAACCGATCATATTGACCTTCAAGACACGCACCGATTGGAGAAGAGCTACGTCCGACCGGTCAAGAGGATAGAGATTTTCATCCGATCGGACCAATGAGCAATCCGATCGGATTCGAACGTTACAAATGCAGATTTTTAGGATTCTTCAATTACGAAACGGTTTTTGAGCCTATAAAACTCAGAAATCTGCAGAGAATAATTACCCTTTCACCCAACTGGATCATATACATTGGAAGAGAAAATTGACAACTTTCTCAACTTTTAACTTATAGCCCTTACGGCAATATTATTTAGAAGCTCGATCGGTTCGGATAATCGTTGAAGAATGAGGTTCGTGACAAGCTTCTCGAATTCATCTAGGTTCATTTCATTTCCTGAATTAGCAAAGACTTGACAAGATTCACCGTAGTATCGTGATTGAGAAATCTCACGATTTAGTAATCTCTAAACTTTAGCTCGTAGTCTAGTTTCGTAGTTTATTTTAGATAATGGTTTTGTAATATTGTGTTGGATGTTTCATGTGGATCGTTTGTGATTGATTATCTATGAACGATTGTTGACGTTTTATTTTATGATCATTGGTGACTTGTATTATTCAGATTTGAATAATTGGTTTGGTTTATTTTAATTGGAATCAAGTTCGGAACGTGTTTTGTGAACATATATCAACTGTTTGATTGAATGTCTGAATGAGATTTGGTGGAACGGTCTTTAGAATAAGTTATAATAATAGTTGTTGAGTTTGTTCATCGAATAAACACTCTTGCGAAAAGGTAGACACCCTCGAAGCAAGATAGGTTATCGAGTTTTTTTTAAGGACTTTGGTGATTTTCGAAACAAAAAACCCATGATCGCATGTTGAGTATTAAAATTTGTATTTTAATAAACATCGTCGGCTCCATATTTCCACTCCTCGAGAGATCGACCCGAGTTTAACTTACTAGTCTACAAGTGACCCTGTTCTCTTGAGGGCGAGCTAAACCCTTTCAAACGTAGACGCGCATTAGTTTAACTTGGATTTTTAATTTTGAAAAGAAGAACACAAAAGCTCGGATCAACGGGTTGGAGAGAAATAATTGTGAGATTCGGGGAAGAAGGAATCGATAAATAAATGTAGGTTTCTCGATTAGGTTTATTCTTGTATGATTGGAAACCGAGGTGAGAATCACTATTACACAAAAACAAATTAGAGGCACTACATATGAGGCGGTTTAAATTAGATCTGCCTCGAATAAGATAAACGAAGCGGTTGTGACATCTAAACTGCCTCATAATTATGGAGAAAATACGTCGGGTGGCGGTTCATTGTATGCAACCGCCTTCAATAATAATTTTGCGGCGGTTCATTAGAAAACTGCCTCTAATTAATATGTTCGGGTGGCGGTTTTGTAATGAACCGCCTCAGAAGTTCTGGTCTGATGCGGTTGATATCTGGAAGCCGCCTCATACAATATGTTTTGAAACCAAACCGCCTCGAAGAGTGATGAAATGAACTGCCGCACGTATAATTTCACTTCTTCGCAAAAATAACACAATCTAAAACTCATCTCCGCCGGATAATTCTTGCACAAAATAATTGATTCGTCCCCCGTTAATTACCACTGTTACTGCGCAGCTCATCCTCCTTGGAACTCAGTTACCCTAAATGCACCTCCCAACCCAGTCATCATTTTTGTCACCATCCCTTGCTCAATGCCCTAATTTCCCATCCCTTCCTTTGCTACCGTGGATTCCTAAATCATCGTCTCCCCCACCGTTAGCAACATAAGCAACATCTACTTTATCCCTCTCATCTCTAGCGATCCCGCCATTTGATTTATCAATCACCGGAGTTCGAGTTACCTCTTATATCTCATCCAAAGTCGTCTTAATTATGAGGTAATTTCTTTTATTTTTAATTAATTATTTCATCATCTTCTTCCTTTTTCGAATCTGCATTTATCACAAAATAAGGTCTGAATCTTGAATTTGTTTTTTTATTCAACTGACATCCATGGAAATAATGCATTTTTTTGCATTTATTTTCTTTTTGAGTCTACTATATTCTCTAATTATATATGTTTAATCGATTTTATTATTTACTTGTTATCTTGTTTCTCTAGGAATTGTTGTCGACTAAGGATAAAGCTACAGAGGGGCGTTTCTCTGCGAAATCTCAATTGTAAGTTTAGCAATGTGATTATACTTACATATTTTGTAGAAGCGGGTTAGCTTATATTCTCGAATATATTAGGCTTCTAATAGCTTCATAATTGTTCATTTCATGTTGTCTTCCTTTTTCATCTTACAAATGTGGTTGGCAAATAGAATGTGGTTCACATGGATACTTGCATTAGTTATTGTAAATTATTACTGTTGAGCTAAAATATTTGGTAAGAGCTTTTTCTGCAATTTGTTTCCTAATAAAGTTATTAGTGAAGGTGTTGATTTCCAAGATAGCAGTTGAGATGCTCATTTTCCAAAAATCTGAGTAATCAAATGTTGGTCGTTTGTGCCTCCCCATCCCAATGCCCCCATTGGCCACATCAGACCGTTGTAAAGATTAACTATAAAGGAGATTTTATAAGAGTGAATTTTATTCCAAGCTTTAGAATTTGAGCTTTGAAGTTCATCGATTACTGAGAATGTCTGAATCAGAATCAGACGGAAAAGAGCTCAGGTCCTTAGCTTTGACTCCAACATGGTCTGTTGCTACTTTTTTTACTGTATTCGTTGCCATTTCGTTGCTCGTCGAACGCTTGATTCATCGGCTGAGTAATGTGAGTCACACTTTCTGTTTAATCTTTTATAGTGTTGTTACCTTTTGTCTTAATTCATTAAGTATCTTGCATTTATCCAGTTGCCAAAAAGGACTACTCGTTGTTTTATTTTTATGATATTTTTTGATTGAAGTATTAGATGATTAGGACCAACTTTTGTCACTGGTGGGATTGAAGCATTTATTATAATTATTTTTACCAAAAATAAAATATTCATTTGGGTTTTCTTTTTCTTGAAAATTTACAAATTTTAGCTACAATTTTTGGTGAAGCTGATGAAGTTGAATTTCACCAATGGGGTTGCGGATGGAGGGGCCGTGGGTCCCGGCTGCGCGGATCATTGGCGAAATGTTACTGTTGTCAGCCTCTGTGGTCTGGGTAACCGCATTTCTCGTTGAGATAAATCGTCTTACTCTTCTTGAAAAATTATACCTTGATAGCAACAAGCTATCAGTTTTACCACCTGAGCTTGGTGACCTGTAAAACTTAAAAGTTCTAGCTGTAGATTATAACATGCTTGTTTCTATGCCTGTTGAGTTAAGACAGTGTGCTGGTCTTGTTGAATTGTCTCCGGAACACAACAAGCTAGTCCGACCTATTCTTTATTTCAGGGCTATGTCAGAGTTACATGTATTAAGATTTTTCGAAAATCCTCTTGAGTTTCTTCTCGATATTTTAGCATTACATCAACTTCGTCATTTGTCCCTTGCAAATATTCGGATTGTGGCTGATGAAAACTTATTATCAGTTAATGTGCAGATTGAGATGGAGAATAGTTCTTATTTTGTCACATCTCGACATAAACTGAGTGCCTTCTTCTCTCTCATATTCCGATTGTCATCTTGCCATCACCCTTTGCTGGCATAAGCCCTTGCGAAGATAACGCCAGACGAGGCAAACCGTGTAGTTGTGGGGAAAGATGAGAATGCAGTACGACAGCTCATTAGTGTGATAAGCAGTGAAAATCAGCATGTGGTTGAACAAGCTTGCTCTGCACTCTCCACTCTTGCTTATGATGTTTCAGTGGCAATGCAATCAGAAAAATCTAACATTGTGCAACTGATTCGAACTTTTGTGTACCTACTTTATAAATATTTGTCAAATTCTTAAAAGCTCGCCCGCAAGAGTACGGGATCGCGTGTAGGTTGGTAAGTTGAACCGAATCGTCTCTTAATAAAAATTAGGCTCGAAAGTTCCTTTTGTGTTTGTTTGTTCATGAATAAAAATAAAAATAAAATCCTAATCTAAACACATAAAAATAATAAATTTATTCAAAACGAAGAACAATTAAATTAAAGGTTTTTGAAAAGATTTTGAAAACAAGGGTTCTAGAGCTTCGAATCGTTTTTCCATGATCTATTGGGATAAACCCAATTGATGGTTCACGGCGATTCTAGGCTCTAGACCCATTAGATCTAGCCAATCAATTTCATCAATCTCAACATAATAATCCCAACATCATCATCACCAATCTCAATATCATATAATTCATCATCATACATGGGGGGGTTTGTTTGTTGGGGTTTTGATTATTCTAATTCAAGCAAGAAGCATAATAATTAATTAAATTAAATTGAACGAAAAGAAAATTTACTAATTAAATTGATGAAATTGCAGCGTCTTGGTTGTAGGAAACTTGAATCTAAATTATTCTAAAGCTAATCTAAATTAATCTAAAGCTAGAAAACTAGATCTAAGAATTTGAAGAGAAACTAAGAACAACTCGGCACTCGTTGGGGTTGTCAATCCCTAAGAGGCCTTAAAAAACCCTAAGAATAAGTTTAAAGTTTCTAACTATAGCTTAGGTAACTTAAGAACTCGGATTTATGGGGTAGTATTTATAGAATTTAGAAATCTTGGGTAACAAGTCACGAAACCGCCTTTCTGGGCTCCTTACGGTAGCACCTTATGGTTACTAGCTATCGTAAGCAGCAACCGTAAGCCTCTCTGTCGCCTCCTTACGGTGATCCTTACGGTAAGGAATGTAACCGTAAGACCAACTGTAAGGCTCTCTGCCCTCCTTCTACGGTGTTGTGTATGGTGCTCCCTTACGGTAAGGTAATCGTAAGGCTAACCGTAAGCCTCAAAAACTTGCTACTTCTTCGCCGGAACGCTCGTTTCTTGTCTCTTAATCATCATGTTTCATCTCTTATGCGTTGAGCCCTTCCGGTTACTTAGCTGTAAAGTGAAAAACTTCAAATAATCACTTATTTGCATCAATCTAGATCAAAAGACTGTAAAATAAGTTGGAAGTACAAATATACGAATTTAAGCTTAATCTATCCAACTTATACCAAAAATAATAAGAAAAAGTAATTAAAATACTACTAAAAATCAAGACAAATCCGTGCTAATCAGCAACCTATTGAGAGAGTGTTGAAATCCTCAGGGTCAAAAGATATTTCTGTGTTGCAAGTCATGGTTGAGTTGGCTTTTACGTCCGATATAGTAGCCCAAAAAATTTTGACCAAAGATATATTAAGGTCGCTGAAATTGGTGTGCGCCCACAAGGACCTAGAGGCAAGATCCATTACGTGTTTCTTTTCTGTGCTTTGTTACAATGTGTTTTCATTATGTTTGTGTTCGAGATAAAGATTTTATATCCTTTAGGTACAAAAAATAGCTTTATTTGTTGTTGGAATTTTGCTTTCTACTTGGAAAACTGATGTGCACTTGTTACTTCAGAAAGCCTGCGGGAGCTTCTTCTGCAGCTGACAGCTGCCTCCGAATCAAGTGTGTATAAAGCTACAGCCCGGGCTCTGGCGATATTAGGGGAGAATGAGACTCTGCACCGTGCTATTAAAGGAAGACCGGTCCCTAAACGAGGATTGCGCATACTTACAATGGATGGTGGTAGCATGAAAGGATTGGCGACTGTGAAGATTCTACCGTGCCCAAGGAATTGCAGTTAACGTCCTTCTACGGGAGATTTGAGATTGGCGAGGAAGAAGGAGAAGACGAAGATAGTGAGCCCACTAGTCCAATAAGCGATTGTAAAGATAGTGACCCGGACAAAAATGGGGACGACTCTATGTTTTTCTGGGACGATGACGAGAAAGAGTTGTCTCAATTCGTGAGCAAATTGTACGATTCGTTGTTTCAGGGCGGTGAAAGAGTTGACTTTGCTTTGAAGAAAACTGTGGCTTCGCATCGGAGCCTGAGATATTCATGTCATGTGCCTAGCGTTTTTTAGCTCTTTGATGTGCGGATGAGAATTTTTTTTTGTTGTGTACGTGGATACTGATCTGTGACATGCTGCTGTCCAAGGTATCTACTAAAAATATGTGTTATACTTTTTTATATTGTAAAGAATATTATATATTATAAGGATTTGCATGGATAAGTTAGAGAAGAAAAGCTAATTAATACTGGGAATAATGACAAAAGGAAGGAGATGTTATAATTAGAAGCAAGAAGATGTAGGAGAAAGAAAAGAATAATGAAAAGAAAATTGTGTTTTGTTACATTAATCATTTTATTTTTTATTACCGATATACTAAGGCTTATTATGATGTTAATCATTAGAAAGTAGTTTTGTTTTTTTTTGTTATCTTCTTGCAAATGAGGTGCTTGTTTCAGTTCTAGATATGCGTTATTTTATTATTATTATTATTATTTTCAATTTAAATAAAAGAAAAAAAAGTTATGTATTTTTGAAGCTGCTAAGCATTTCCTATCATTTCAGTGGCTGAAGAAAACCGATCGAAATCCTTTGCTCGCGGCTGTGGAGAAAATGAAGGAAGGTATAATTACTGTAATTTCGTGTAATTATCGAATAAAAACCTTGTTTAAT
>BMAC01000345.1:599405-659591 GCA_014905375.1 Phtheirospermum japonicum
CTATTATTATTATATAGGTTTTGACATTTGATTATTTTCCCTGAAACTTGTTTACAGAACTTATGCTTCTCGGCTTCATACCTCTACTTCTAACAGCAAAATCGAACAGCAACATCGAGCATTATATCTAATATTTGCATACATTCAAAATTCTACGATGGTGTAAAGAGGCGATCGATAAGGAATAAAAACGAAGGCCGTAGACTTTTGATGGCCTTCACCAATCCTAACTCACAGAGGAGAATCTTGACAGGCCTAAATTGGAATATGTGCACGGAGTCAAGTAATTAATAAATAAAACATATCAATATGAGTGTCACTTTAATGTCATCTAATTATTTGGTCAATATTTGATTTTTGCATGCGGAATTATGAGCCGTTTGTGTCGTGTGAAGGGCTTGAGCAACTACACCGAATCATTTTTGTTATGGCGATTACGCACATTTCTTACAGCTGATTGACGATGTTGATGGCGATCGTAAAGGTTGAATTTTGATGCTCATTCTTTATTTTATTAAGTCAAAAAAATTTATTTTTTTTCCAGATTTTCTTGCGACCCACCCATTTAAATTAAACTTGCAGTTGATTGTGTATTTTTGTTTTTGAGAAGCAGTTTTTGATTTGTACTCTAATGTTTTTTCCTTCCAGATTTTGTCCGTTTGTCTTTAAATTATATTAAATTGACGCTCTTGTTGGTCTCTATCTATGTGAGTGAGAAAGTCTTAACATGTTGTTGCTTAACGTCTCTGGCAGATTCACAGTTGGAGAAAATGGGAGGAGGAGGCTCATCTTGACATATATAACTGATTAACTAGTATTTCAAGAAATAGTTTGTTTAGTGTTAAATCTGACCTCATATCCTATTAACTGCAAAAATCCAAAATCTCTCTCTCTCTTTAAAGTTACGTGTAATAACAAAATTTCATCTGTTGTAGAAATTCGGGTACGATCATAGCTTCATTCATTCGGTGAACCTTGGGCCAGGTCTCTCGAGCCTCTAACCGGTCCGTCCAGCCTCAGGCTTGGCTATATGGTTTATCCGGGGGGAGATCGAGCTTCAAGAGCCACAAGACGTTCTGTTTTTCCATAGAAATAGATTCGTTCAAGAAAAACTCCAAAAGGTGTTGATCGTAAATGAGAAGATTGGTTACGTAGAAAGACGAAAACTTTCTTGAGCGAATTTCAAGATCTACAGGCACGTCTGAGCACTGACAATGCAAAGGCAATCAACTTTTGTTAGAGTGCATACATCAAATCCTATGGAAAGCAACAGAATTCTTGTCTGGGTGGTAGGTCAATTTCATTTTTTAAATAAATATTTGAAGTATACATGCATGTTTTAACCCAATACTATTTTTTTGAATATTCAGACTTGTTTCTTCAGGCAGTTTTGGCGTTCGGTTGTCCGTGCCGATTACCTTACATTCGCCAGGGATTTATATATGATGTGTGAAAATAAATATATATCTGTGATTTTATCTTTGAGTCACTTTGTGCTCTTTGCTAAAATTTCAAGTTGACACGAACTCGGGATACGATAAGCTCTCTGTTTACTATTTTTTATTTCTTCTTATTTATGGCAGAACCACAACCTCACATCAAAATATGATTTTCACAACTATATGATTCGTTACATGGAGGAGGAATTTCAACGAATAGTTGGTGTTAAGTAAAAATATATATATTACTAGTGTTGCTGAATATTTTTGAGATTCTGATTTTTTTCATCTTTTTCCGTTTTCCTCTTATGCAAGTGCAAAAAGAGTATTTTAATAGTGACATTTATTATTATTATTTTTTGTTTCCGTGAATAATTATAGTGCTCCGTTGTGGGGATTTGTTGTAGCTTTTATGTTGTTTAATGTAAAAAGTAAGTTAATTCAAGACTATAATTAGTTTTCATCTCGCTTTCTTTTTTACACTACGTCACTAAATATCTTTAAATTGCTGATTTTTGGTTGGTTAACTTTGTAATTTACAGGATCCAATCTCTACTTCTGGACCGTACTTATTCCCGCAGTTGTAAGTGTTGAAAACATAATTTTCTTACAGTGCACTTAATCTGCAGCTGCATGCATAAAAGATTACTCTTTTCACAAACTGTTGTTGGCTTTCAGAAGAAAAGAATATGATGAAAATTATTAATTAGAAGGATAAAAAAATGGTGCATTTTGTGTTTCGTTGCAGCTTGTTCTGCTAGTGGGCACGAAACTGCAACATGTTATAGCAACATTAGCGTTAGAGAGTGCGGGAATAAGTGCATTAGTTATGGTAAATTATTACTGCTGAGCTAAAATAAAATACCTGGTTTCTTCCCTTTAGATGAAAGAAGGAAAGAAACCAAATATTCTTATTTTTTTTAAATGGGAGTTTGAGGCGGTTCTGATAAATAACCGCCTCTGACTGGGATGATAATTGAGGCGGTTCAAATTTAATAACCGCCTCCGATTGACAACCTTTGAGGCGGTTCGTATAATGTAACCACCTCCTTGTATGAAGTATGGGCGGTTCAAAAGCAACTATAAAGACTATAGGAGGCGGTTTTTATAAGAACCGCCGCCCGAATACGCTTATTTGCGGCGGTTTGAATCGCCGTCCGAGTTCGCTTATTTGCGGAGGTTTGAATCGTCGCCCGGTTAACAGTGAGTATTTGCGGAGACTTGATTAGAGGCGGTTCAGAACCGCCTCTAAAGACTATTTAAATCCGCCTCTAATCACTGTTTTTCCACTTGTGAATGAGAAAAAAAACGAGAGGGTAGATGAGGTGAATTTAATTTTAGTTAGATTGCCAACGGATACAATATTGTTGGAAAAATGGTCCTATTACCAACATATTACATTATCCGTTGGTAATTTTAATAAAAACGAATAAAATATATTGCTCTAAGCACCAACAGATTAGTATCTGTTGGTATATTAAAAAAGTAAATGGAAAAATAATTTACCAACAGATATATCTGTCGCTAATTACCAACAGAATCTATTTTCGTCGGTAATTACTAACAAAATCTAATTTCGCTGGTAATATATTTAAAGCAAAAAGTAAATAAAAATATTATTCCGTTGGCAATCGGTTGGTATTCTGTCGAAATTACCAACTGATGCTGTCTGTTGGTATTTTCCAGTTTTCTTGTAGTGGATCTTGAATCCCCCATATATCTTTAGGGTCAAACTGCACTATGGGCTCACCTCCGCCATCTCGCATACTTAGGTTTTCCTCATTTTATCTCATGCACTTGAGCCTTTGGAGCTTAAATGGAATCTTCATCTATAGGTCCTACATATATCATTTGCATAAAACTTCTTTATGGAGGGTCTCTTCTCCGATCTCGCTCCTCCTGTCTTCTCCCTTATCTTCTTCCTCTCAAGGGGGTTCACACTTTTGACCATGACCAGGCTCTCTATCTCAATAAATGAGTTCTTTTAAATGGCCTACTCCACTCAATTTTATCTTTCAAGTGTCGTTAGGTCTCTGTTGTGTGGCCATTATCATTGTGGAACTTACAAAATAATTTGGACTTGGGATTGGTCCATTCATCTTTATAGGTTTTAGCCACTTGGTTTGATCTCCAAGCTCTCTTTCCACTATCCCAAATAACCTTTATTGTCTCAGTTGAAGAGGTGTATAATTATCAAACATAGGCTCCCATAGGTACCTATGATTCTTTCTCTCATCTTTACTCTAATTATGTCGTGGATCACCAACCTCGTACTTCTTGTACTCTCCTTTTTTCTATTATCCCTTATCACATGCTTTCTTCTTCTTCCCCATGAGATCCTCTTCAGATTCCTCCATGTGGGTGTACATAGTTAGTGGCTTGTGCGAGCACTTCTGAGTTGGTCTCAAACGGATTTTTCACGAGGGAGGTCCTTAGGATTCCCGCGTTTAGTCTTTGTGCAAGTGCATTATCTTTAATCACCTTAACCACTCTGGACACCTCCAAGGTGGCCTTAGTGAACCTTGCCACATAATCCTTCAAATATTCTCCATTCCTCTGCTAACCATTGAAATGGGTCATGAAATTCCTCTAATATGCCTTGTTATTAGTAAATTATGCTTTAAATATCTCTTCAAATGCAAAGAAGCATGTGATGCTCGATGGAGGATAAGAACGCCTAACATCGAGTTGCGTCATTATAACTGTGCAAAATGGCCAAATTCTTAAAATAATGGAAGTTCTTATCCAAGTTTTTATGCAGCGTATAAGTGAGGTTCATGTCTATTAACCCCTTGGGTGTTTCTACATACAGGATGTTATCAGCAAAAGGGTTGCCTCTTCTTTTGACGGCCTGCTTTCAACTATCATCTCTTTCATCTGAGCCATCTCCTCTTACATCCATGCCAGTGAGGGATGAAGAATTCGGGTTGGCGGATCTCTTATATGTAGCAAGGAGTGTTCTTCTTCATCTCTTTTCCTTTCGCTTGCATTGAGGCATCACCTTGCTTCTCCTTTGGCTGATTCAGTTGATCGAGCGGGTTCTATCCTTTCTTCAAGGTGGCGGTTCTTCTTGAAATCAATTGAGCTAAGTGTAATGTAGTAAAGGAGATATTTTCCCCTTCTTCTAGGACACTTTTCATCTCTTCATCTCTCTTCTAGTCGGGCTTGCTTGCCCTGCCTTTGTTGCTCTTTTCTTTAGATGAGTTGTCCATTCTTGAGGATGAGCTCATGCTATCACCCACTTTGGCTTTACCTGCCATGCTTACCAGGGTGTGGTTGTTTAATGTAGGCTCCTCTAAAGGCTTTCTTAAGATTTCTCTACGATTTGTTATTTTGTTTCATGTTGCTAAAAGGTTTTAGCAAAAGTTGGTTTCTCACTTCCTTCGCTCAATGACTCAACGTCAACCATATTCCCACAGACATTACCACCTGACGCTTACAATATATTTAGACACCTCAAGAATTGGATCGAGCAGTGGCCAACTTCTTTGAACATCGTCCAATCTGATAGGTAGCTCGACTAGCGATAGTCTAACCTGCAAAATAAAGCACCAGGGCACATTGATGAAATACAGGTGGAGTTGAATTTGTGTGTTATTCTTGGCTATTTCTTTCTCTTTTTTATTTTTTTTGTTCATTTGATACTTTAAACTTTCTAATCTCTTCTTCCATTTTCTTGTCATATTATTTTCCTAATATTTAGTTTTAATTTGCTTTAAATATATTTGCCTTAAGTGTATAATTTTGGTGATTTTTATGCAAGCTTAGTTTCACGACCCGCATGTCTAGGGTTGAGACAATGGCCAACTACATGAATAGGAATGACCATGTACCTAGCGATGGGTCTACTTTGTGCCAAAACCTCGTAACTATAAGTGGGAGGTGACTACCGAACGGGGCTCGGCAGGTTGACATAAAGGATGTGCAAGAGTCACTCGTACTTCACAAGCCGACTGTGGGTGAATCGATCACGTTTTCTATATCTAACTTGTCATCTATTCCATTAAACATCTTTTATGCGGATTGCTTACATGTTGATGTGATTAAAGGGTTGGATTATATGGAGGAAGAGAGATAAAAGGAGGAGTTTGACCCGAGAGCTTGTGTTGAAAGTTGTAGTGAGGGAAATGAGGCCTTTGTTCGTAACGACGATTCAATTGTGTTTCAATTTTCCAAAGGATTGTATACGTGTCGTTGAGGGAAAAGACAAAATTTTAGAGGGGGAGGTGGAGATTATTGATGATGGGTTGGAAATGAAACCTATTGAAAAGATTGAAGATTATCTCGAGGAGATTGTTGAATTACTCGAATTAATCCCTAATGAGGTCGAGAGGAGGCACAAGCCCGAGCTTAAACCTCTCCCATCTCACCTCAAGTATGTTTGTTTGGAAGAAGAGGAGAGCAAATCGGTTGAGCTTGAGCATGAAGCTTTTAGGGCGATAAGAGCCGCGAATATGGATTTGAAAGAGGCCGGGCTTGAGAGAATGTTGCGAGTGTAGGAGTTAGATGAGTTTCAGAATGTTCAATATGAAAATGCTCGTATCTACAAGGAAAGAGCGAAGCGAATCCATGACGAGAGGATAGTCCTAAAATATCTTGAGGTTGGTATGCCTGTCTTGTTCTACAACTTCCGTTTGGCCTTATATCCCGCAAGTTGAAATCTAAGTGGATGGGGTGATTAGCATATATTTGTCCTTTTTTTTATTAGTATTCTAGTTCGTTTGTTTATTTGTTTTTGGTATAAGTTGGATAGTCTGAGCTTAGTTTCGTATATTTGTACTTCCAACTTATTTTACCGCCTTTTGATCTAGATTGATGCAAATAAGTGATTATTTGTGGTTTTTCACTTTATAGCTAAGTAACCGAAAGAGTTCAGCACGTTAGAGATGAAGTATGTTGACCGAGAGACAAAGATCGAGCTTTTTGGTGAAGGGGTAGCAAGAATTTGATGCTGCTGATTATCTATAACGGTTTTCCATCTGGAACCGTTATAGTAGCACTGCCGACACTAGCTGTCGGGCGCTGCCGACGCTGCTGCCGAGAGTTGCCTATGTCGCCCAACGCTTTCCGGCACTGATCGACGCACAGGGCCGACGCAACTCGCTGTGAGCGTCGACCCATGGAGCGTCGGCCGATGCAAACCACCCACGCTGCCGACGCTGCTGAGCGCTGCGCGCGACACCTGCCGAGCCATGACTAGCGTCAACTACCTGCGTAGACCGACGCACCCGTCGACGCCAACGTTCTGAAAATGCGTTTTTAGGTTTTCTTGTGCGCCAAGACATGCAATAACTATAAATATCCTTCATATTTCGGGTTTTTAAGAGAGACACGACTACCTAAGGTTAGAGAGCACCGAAATAACGCATCTACACACTCCGTTATGTAGATAGAGATCCAGATTGAAGATCCAAGTTCCTTACGTTCAAGATTCACTTCAAGTCAAGATCTCTGTTCCAACTCCGGGCTCGCAGGAGATTTTTATCGCTTTTACTAGTTTCAATAAGTTTTCTAAACTCTTTATTGCCTTCTTAGTTAATCCTAGGATTAGATAAATTGTTCTTAATTTACTTTATGCTTGATACTTGAGATATTTTGGATAATTTAGTTCTTAATCTTTCAGTTTTTAAATTGTGTTTATTTCATGCTTGGATATTGGATAGTTGAATTCAAGTTATTATGCAATTAGGTTCGTACTATTAACTCTGTTCTTAAGATTCATGATAGTAATTGCTTTAGGTTATTTGATTTTACTTATGCATTATAGATTCGTTGTTGCTACTTTTGCTATTTGATTTAGTTTAATTATTGCTTTTAAAATTCTAGTTGGTAATCTTGTTAAGGTTAATTAGTTTAAATTTAATATTGCTTAAATCCGTAGTTCATGATTAAATAAAAACACTCAAAACCCCCCAATTTGTATGTGTTAAATGTTTACTTGTGATTGAGAAAAGCATCCAAGATACCAAACAGTTGTCCTCGAGAGAATCGACTTGAGTCAACTTACCACCCTACAAGTTCCTCGTACTCTTGCGAGCAAGCTTGAATGTTTTAATTTAAAATATATATTTGGGGTGCACAAAAGCTTGAATCATGGGGCCATACAATTGAAGAAGTCAACCCAAGTGGGGCGGTGACCTTGATCGACCGTAAAACGCAAGAACGATTCCAAGTTAATGGCCATCGGATCAAGCCTTATCGTCACGTGTTTCTCTTTCCACCATGATCAAGAAGGGAGTTCGTCAAGCTAATGACGTAAAAGAAGAGCTTCTTGGGAGGCAACCCATGCTCTTTTATTTATTTCTTTTATTTTTACATTTATTTCTTTCTTACTTTCTTCACGTAAACTTTCATTGCTCTTTCTACTGGTGCTTTCGAATTTTCGTTAATTCGCATTATTTAGATTTTTGTGATCATGTATGCATAGTCGTACCTTAGGTTTCCTTGATTGTACTTTGTTGTTTCTTTGCTTTTATTATTTATTTTGATTATTGCTTGCAATTTCAATATAGCATACGCATGAGGCATTCAAAATACTTGCTTTTACTTTCGTTTAATTTGCACTTACTTTCCTTTACTTGCTTTACTTTTCATAGTTCGGCATAATTATTTGTTTGTAGTCATAGTCTTTCGCTTATTTTAGTTTTCCCTTTAATTGCACAAGCTAGAAACTCATTGACTCCTACAATCAATCGAATCCCGATAATACCAAGACACACGAACTTATCTATACTACACCACCAAAACTTCTCTCTTCACCGACTCATGTGAGAATTTGGTCAAATTCATTGTGAGCTTTTGGCAACCAATTTATTTATTTGGATTAGCGGCTAAAATTCAAGCTAAGCTGCCATTTTGATCAACCCACTTCTTCTTATTTTTATTTTATTCATTTTCAATGGCCTTATGTTCATTTTAAGTGATTTTCTTGCCATTTGTTATTATCAGAAAATGGTGAGTAAAGGATTTATGAAGGTTTAGAAGAATTAGTTAATTAAAAATAGAATTTTGTAGCAAGCTAGCAGAAGTACTACTTGCTTACATGGTTACATAGAGCTTATATTTTATTGTGAAATTGCAAGATTTTATTTTGGCTTTATCAAGAAATAAATGGCATTTTGGATTGAAACTCGTTGATTATCCTGTAATCTATTCTATACCTTCATTGGAGGTGTTACGCAATATTCAAGAAGTTCCTCTTGTTCGATTTTTTGTGTTAGTCCACTTTAATGTGTCACTTTTCCATTATAATTTAAAATATAATAGTGACAGTTTTATATTAAGTGTCACATTTTTAATTATTATTATCACTTTAAACTAAAAAATATCATTGTTAATATATATTACATTGTAATCAAATATTTAACTTAAAATATGACATTGTCTCTTTTCCAATTAATACACTCACTTTTGCACCAAAAAATGTCATATTTTCACCATAGAAAATTACTTTTAAACATTATAATGTAATTAAGTATCTAACTTATACGTGTTACTTTTGCACTCAAAACTATTACTTTTACGGTAAATTGTGTTCATTTTGAAATTGTCACTTTTACATAGTACAATCATTAAACTAAAAAAAAAAAGGAATGCCACACTTTGCACTAAAATGAGTTATTTTTCACTAAAAAATGTGACTGTTACACATTATATTGTAATCAAACATCTAACTTAATAAACAATAATGACACTTGATTATTAATAAAATGAAAATCAATAATGACACTTTTTGAACAATTAATATTGCCAATCTTCTAATTAAAAAGTGTCACTTTTGAACAAAAAATAGTCACTTTTACATATCATATTGTAATCAAATTATTAACATAAAATATAACAATGTCACCTTTTCCATTGTTAGTGTCACTCTTGGCTATAAAAGTGTCATTTTTTGCTTCAATAATGTTTGACCTTTCTACCTAGACTAATAACAATTACAATCAAACTAAATAGCAACATTCATACTTTAAATTATACTAAAGAAAATATAAATAAAAGTGCATTGCTCAAAACTTTTGCCATAATTATTGTCACTTTTGGATCCAAATGTGTCATTTTTGCATTAAAAATGTCACTTTGGCAAAGTGATCAATGGTCAACATTATATGAGAGCTTAGTGACAAAGCATTCACAAATATGCTGACAACAAAAAATTACTATCTTTCTCGTAATTGAATTAAATTCACAGTGTCATTAATAGCAAACTTCTAGTTTCGAATACACTTTTTTATTTCATAAGATTTGAATAAATGAAAACAAAACATGCAATTCTCAACTTTGATCTTGTAGCAGAAATATCGTTCACCCATCGCACGAGCATTATCATTATAATAGGTGTTGGTGGACTACTCCATCCCAAGTAATACCAAGTAGATAACAATTAGGTTCCTTGTTAACAACCCACTCCCCGCCTCATCCACCGAAAAGTCCTTAAAAAATAATAATTTGTCTTCATCTTACTCACAATCTCCCCATGCATCGAGCGGCAGCTGCATGAACCCTGCTCTCGGGCTTCTCAATTCCCAACACTTCTAAGTCTCAAGGGCCTCTCTACTATATAATCTCTCTCTCTCTCTCTCTCTCTCTCTCTATATATATATATATATATATATATATATATATGTGTGTGTGTGTGTGTGTGTGTGTGTGTAGTGCAAACTCATCGTCCTGAAAACTAAATAATCTCTACAACTCCTTCTCTATACAAACTTGTCATTATACTCTTGCTCGTTGTCATCAACTTAATTTGCAATGGTTTATTATTGTTTTCCTATAATAAAGATTCAAGTCAGGTTCTCTATAATTCGATAACTAATCAGGTCAAAACTCTTCTTGAATCTATAGAATACAAAGGCAAGAAGATCTCGTTCGTCTAGCCCACTCCATGAGCTCCAACTAACACGCTACAAGAATTGATCGATTAGGAAACAAATTTCAATTTCGATATCACTTTCGATTTATGATGACGATCCACATGTTCAAGTATATAAAATCAGTAAAATGCACTTGAAATTCACAGCACATTCAACCATTTCAACAAACACTTAAGATGCAGTCCAATGATTTTCAAATAAATCCACTAAAACAAAACCAATAACTGGCAAGTAATTCAATTCCATGTTAATGTATTGACATATAACATTTTGCACTCGATGTTGGAACACGAAAGATGCAATCATAGTAGAAATATTAGTTAATCAAGGTACATTAACTTCTCTGTAATTCCATTATACGCTTCCGTGTTAAAAACTCTCACCTACACTGTAAAGTTACGTAGAAGACTCCCCACGGTATATCGACTGGCGACATCCCAGTGAAGGCGCGACAGAAGTATTGAGATTAGTTAGAGTTAGAGATGAAGGTGTCGATCGGGGAGAAAGAACGAAGAAAAGAGAAGAAAAATAAATTTTGAATGTTACGTGACAAATGATAAAAAATTCGCATGATCGTTATATTTAAGATTTACCGTTTAAATAGTTGTGTGATGTATCGAACATGCGTACCTTTGCTGAGGTGTCCATGACCTAACAATTGCCATTTGACCAGGCTGCTTCACGAGCCTTCTTCTATCATTCATTCACTCACCTAATCTTGCTGCCTTCCTTTCTTCTTCACTTTCCCGCCAAATTACACACTAGTTCACCTCTCCCTCTCTCTCTCACACACACACTCACATAAAACGGGAATAGACCATTGAGGAAGTCAGGAGGAGACATGGATATTCCTGATTTGGAAGAGCTGCAATGGCTGGAATCTCATACTGTCGACGACGATGACAATCAATTCGATGATGTTGATTTCGAGCTTGATGTGGAACCCCCTTCACCCGATAATAAGTCTCCCAAGAAACCAACTCTGTCCCTACCCCCAAAGCCCTCACCTCTCAAACCCCATCCCCAAAAGAAACGCATTCGATCTGACCTCACCAAGTCGATATCGTTGGATACCGACGATGGCAATTTCGACCTCGACATAAATGGCTCTGACGGCAAGAGAAGCAGAACCGATAAAGACGAAGCCCGCATTGAGAATCGGGCCGGGCTTGAGAGTGAGGACAGGAGTGGACGCGTGGGCGGCCCGATAGTTTCACCATATGGAATTGCTGATCCTGTGGAGAGTAATAGAGAAAGTGACAATGATGATGATGAGTGGCTGAGATTGTCACCCCCACGGGCAGTTGTGGAAGAGATGGAGGTGGCGGCAGAAGGGGATAGAGAAGAGAGGATACTGTCGAGATATGCGACGGAGATAGATGGGGATTGTGTGCCGGTAACAGGGTTAGATGGGGAGAGAGTGTATGCCAAGATGTGTAGTGTGGAGTTGGATGACGAGGGCAGGAAAAAGAATTTGAGTTTCAAAGGAGACTTTAATGGTGAGGGTATCTGTCAGCTTTCATGTTTTCACCTTTGGGCTGATTTATTTCTGTCTCTCCACTTTTTTCAATCGTTTCCCTGAGAGTGTGATTCAATCCCCCCATTGTAAATAATTTCATGGTTGCCCTTATTTATTGCTTTCAAATTATTATTGTTCTTAATGTTTTGCTCTATCACGTTTTCTTGTGAGTCCCATTTCGTTAATTATGTAGGAAGAATAGTGTCATGGACTAACTTGAAGTGGATTCATCTTTGACAGTTACAACATCCCTTATATGAGATATGTAAACTTTTCAAATTGTTTGGGGCGTAAAAAATCTGGTACCATCTATAGATTAAAATTGGAAAATTGGAAAACTCAGTGGCGTTCCATGCACATAGTAATGAATGATGATCTTTGTTCGTTTATTGTTCTCCGGAATACACGAGAACATGACAAAGTTTTTGGTTCGTAGTTAGGGCTCCTTGGTCCATTTAAACTTCTCGTATTTCCTTACTCATATGTTTGTACTTGTTTTGGATCCTAGTATGATAAGGAAATTCTGAAGCTTATATTATCCACCATCCATGAGAATGCTATATTTTCCTTTCTGTGTAAAGTGACGAATATGTAAATAATCTTGTACACTTCCTACTTTTTGGATGCTCGATTACCTCTGCTAATTGACATTGTTGACTAAAGGGGACTATGCTGACATGCAGGACTCCTTCAGGAACCTGTTAGGGTTCTAATGCAAAAGGTCGAACATGAGGAATTCACAAAGGTATTTTCCTGCTGTGTTAGATTGATAAAATTAATGTACTTCTTCTGATCTTCTTTCTAGTTTCTTATGTATTCCCCCAATAGAATAAATTCAGAATCTTTTTAACAGCTCTATTGAACATTGCAAAGATTCTGGTCCTTTCTATTTATTCACCAGTGTTTCTCCTGACAGAAAGAGAACAGTTATATTTCTTTTGACCAATGCATTCTGCACTAGAATGTCATGAGTTCTCTGTTTTCTCTGTTTTAGACCTTCGAATCTTATTCTGTCTGCAGATGCTAGTTTTTCCACTTGCATTTGAACGCCATTAAAAAAGCTATAATATTATCACAATATCTTGAATGTTTGCTGTATTATCTGTGATAGTTTTGCCTGCCAAATGAAACTAAACTTGGGACAAAAAGAGAACACTTGGAGTTCACTTGACTATGAGTTTTTCCCTTGAATGACAAGATGTTCTCTGTTTAGGCCTTCCAATTCTCATCCTGTCTCTGCACGTGTTGATTTAAACTTTTGTGGGAATACCATTTGAAAGGCTATATTATGCAACATATCTGAAAGTTTGCTTGTATTATTTATGTAGATTTTGCTTACCAAATGAAACTAAACTTGGACCAGAAAAGGAAAAGTGTGCCAGAGGAATCCATTGTTCTAGACCGCCTCTCACAACCTATGCTATATACTACAATTTCAATCTCGCACCAAAGATCCAGTTAATCCTAGCTGGATTCCTTTAAAAAATACCACTGAGTATAATCCAGCTTCGATATTTGATGGTTTTCTTATAAACAAGAACTTTAGACTCTAACTAAAATCATTTGTTAATCTTCTGATTTATGTTGGAAACCTTAGAGAACTGAAAGCCCCTAATTTTATCTTCATACGATGAGTACTTCCATGGGCAAGTTGATATCTCATTGAAGGATATCTTGTTAAATTTCCACATGTGAAACCATGGACAATTAAGACTTTGACGTTTCACAAAAGGATGTGATTTACATCGATTTTTTTCCCTCTAATGTTTGTTTGTGAAGGCTTTGCACGCAAGTGTTGATGGTGGTCCGACTGAAGTAGCTACTCCAAAAGCACCAGCTGATGATGAACAACTTTGGGTGGACAAATATGCTCCAAGTTCTTTTACGGAGCTTCTCAGTGATGAGCAGACAAACCGTGAGGTTGTTTTGCCTCTTTATTTGTTTCTTTTTGTGCCTGATTGGTAATTGGTTGAACAGGGTGGGTGGGTGGGTGGGAGAATATCCTTGTCATTTGTCTTAATCTTTTGGTCTGTTTATGGCAGGTTCTCCTCTGGTTGAAACAGTGGGATTCCTGTGTTTTTGGATCTGAGATTAAGAGTACCACAGATGATGTTTTGTCTTCTTTGAGACGACATTCTTCGGTCTCTCAACATTCTAAACAATTTACCAAGAGTTATTTTGGAAACAACAGAGAAACCAGGTTGAGCAGAGATACAAATACAATGAGAACTCACAATAGATTTGATAATGAAAACAATGTCTTCCAAGACATTCAGGAGATATGGAGCAAGAGGGACAAAAGTTCTGGACCTCCGGAGCCGAAGGTTAGTCAATTCCACACCTTGTCTTTTACACTACTCTGGTTGTGGTTTGATACAAGAATAATTGTCCGACTCAAAGAGCTGCATGTGAAATACAATAGGGCCCAACGAAATATTGGAAATATTGACCATTTGTATGGTAAGAGAAATTTTCATGATGGGACTTTGTTTTGAAAATATATGAAATAGCACCCCACATCCATTATAGTAATATCCCCTTCACAGCATTTGCAAGCGTATTTCATGATGGAGCAATGGGCTTGCTATCACTACTCAATCAGGTCAATGGAATATTTCTAACTAGAAACACATATTTCCTGACATTTCGTGCTGCAAAGTGTTGGGCAGAGTTCATATTGCAAAACAAACCAACTAGTGTTTTCTTATATTATCAAAACTGTACCCGAGTAATCGGAATATACCCAACTCAGTCTATTAATTGACTAATGGCAGTTGAGGAACTATTGGGTGGTAGGCATGGTCATGCGTCCCCAAAGTTCACTGCACAATTATATGTGGACATATATATTTAGACATATTATTATTAGTATTAACCTTGTGCAATCAAAATGTATTTAGTAATTAAGCATTATTAAGGTGTCATTTTAATGTTAAAATGACTTTTGTCTGGATTTTAATTTTTTTTTTTACTTAGTGGTTGAAGCTTGGGTTGAAATTAGAGCAGGCATTGTCATTTCTCTTCTCTTGATACTTCAATTGCAATGATATTGTCTTACATTTTTATTTGGTTTATACTTTACGTGTATATTCATATGCATATCTCTGTATGTATGAATGTTAATCTATCAGTTAAAAGAAATTCCCCAAGTTTTGATTTGCCTTCACCCTACAGTTACCCTTGCCTCTCCTAGAATCTTGGTTCTGCCACTGACTAATGACGTACTTATTGTGATCTGTTATAAAAATGTAATTAAGTCCTGCAATCTTGTGGGAATCATAGTAGCAGCTGCATCAAACTGTTGAAATGAATTACCTTAATGCTATGTTACATTCCATTATCGTACTCTCGTAGGTTGTTGAATGTGGGATGGGACTTGATTGGTGGTTTTGTTGTATCTTGCTCTATTTTCTCCCATGCTTCTGAAAATATATGTTCTTTATACTTAGTGACCTATGTTGAATATGACTAAACTAATGTTTCTGTCATCCATTTTACTGCTTGTTTCTCCCACTTTGTCCATTTTATTTTCCCTGCTTCACTTGTGTATATATATATTTTTTACATTCATATACATAATCGTTATCTACCTTCTCCCGTGGTTAAATTATGTTTTTGCTTCCCTAACCACCTATGTGAAAGTTGTCTTTACGCTTGCAATGAATTGCTCAAGATATAGAACTGCATGCAGATGGATGAGTAGTTCAAAATCTCATCTGAAATTTCATGTGTGTTAATTTAAATATTGCTCAATTCCATTTGAGCTAAATGTTTTTTGCATTTGTTCCCTCACATGTATACAGTTTTTAACATCAAAATATTGATGACTATCACAGATTCTATTGCTTTGTGGTTCCCCAGGACTCGGCAAGACGACACTTGCGCACGTAGCTGCTAGGCATTGTGGGTACCGTGTTGTTGAGGTCTAATAATTTAAACCCTTTTTTATGAGAGCTCAATGAATCTAGCTGCTATTTTATTGTTAAAGCAGATTGCTGAATATACAGTGTCCATTTGTTACGAAGTAATCAATTTGATGTACCAGCAGAATAACTTTTAACATATATAATGAATGTAGATGGGATGATATTTGTCCAATAAATATCCTGCTCTAGAGAAACTTACAATCATCAATCTGCCCTTTTGTCTTATTAATATACATTAGATATTTATTTCAGCACATGATGAGAAATCTTCTTTTCTTACAATAGAACTGTACAGTTTCATTCTGACTGCCCATGATCTCTGATGCTTTCCTGACGTATTTAAGGTTTCATATGGTTTTCACCTAATATACAACTGCCAACTTCCTTTGTTATCAAAACTTCAAGCTATCAAGTGTGTTTTGTGATAGAAGTCTCTGAAGCTTCCTTTAGATATGAAAATCTTTTAAGTAACAAGAATTTTCCACTAATTGGCTGTTATTTCTTTGACAGATAAATGCAAGTGATGACCGGTCATCTTCAACCCTTGAAGCTAAAATCCTTGATGTGGTTCAGATGAATTCTGTTATTGCTGATTCAAAGCCAAAGTGCTTGGTTGGTTTCAGTGTGTAATTGTTGCTTTTGTTAAAACCTTTGCCTATTTTTTTAATCTGAAATGAAAATGGGGAATTTTTAAGGTTATTGATGAGATCGATGGTGCCCTTGGAGATGGGAAGGGTGCTGTGGAGATTATTCTTCAGTTGGTAAGTTAATGTAATTCTTGATTTATTACTAGTTTCTAATATAATTTTTACTTACTATACCGGACGAACCCTTGTGTGCTTGTTGATCAACTTTTTTAGTTTTCTTCAGTTTAGAGGAATAAGTATAGTCGTCCCTATTATCCTGCACAGTAATCCACGATCAGGAGTTGGTCAATGGTTATTTCTATTTTCAATATCCATAATTCAACTGCATTGTGCCTGATTTGTTATGTCCTATATTGCAATATTTGCTGTCAACATTTATTATAAGTAACCACCACATGGACACATGGTTAAAGAGAATGGCACAAAAGGTTCTGAAACATATGGTGATTTCTCGATTGATGGTCTTTATTTGATTCCTTACATTAATTGTCTTTTGTGAAGTACAACCCACTGATAAGTGATTTTACAGTTGTGGCTACTTCAAATTATAAAACAAGCATGCATTGGTTGAATGTGGTAACAAAGAACAAATGGAAAGCTTATTTTATGTGCGATTCCTGGTTGTCTTCTAGTCAGAAGTTCCCTCTTCACGGATTAAATTGAAAATGTGTTCATCTAGTGAAGAATCCTTGATTTTTGTATTTTATTTTTGTCAGAAAATTATTGCTTGTTTACCCTTGATGTTTCCTTTCATGGGGACGTGATATAGTAAACCCCTTTACAATTACTTGGTCGAGTTAGTTTTAAAGCTATAAATAGTTTCCTCTTTGTAGCTCTCTTCATCATCGGGCAGATCTCTGTAATGTCATCTACAAAAACTATATCTTTATCCAACATGGTGCAGGTATCTGCTGAAAGGAAATATGACAATGGAAAAGAAGCCGCAGCTCAAGAGGGGAAGTCATCTCGAAAGAAGCAAAGAAACTCAGTATTGTTGAGGCCTGTAAGTATGGCTTCCTCATACCGCTGGTCTTATAAAAATGGTAGACTCTGAGATCACTGTGATATATGCTGCAGGTGATATGTATTTGTAATGATCTATATGCGCCAGCCTTAAGACCATTGCGTCAGGTGGCAAAGTAAGTTCCTGGTAAATCTGATGTTTTCTCTTTGATGTATATTAAAGCATTATGCTCTGTTGAGAATCAAAATTAATGGGTGAGGTCGAATGGCTGAACCACATATATCTTTGTCTTCTTTCTTCTCTCATCAAAACTCAACATTTGCAATCCTGAACTTCATATTTAGACCAAAGCAGCACAAAGTGTTGTCTTTCAATCAATGTGAACTATCATGCTAAAAAAATGACAACAGGAAAAACAGATATTCTATTTGCCATCTACGGTTAATGCTGAAAAAAATGAAAACATGAAAAACAAACATTTTATCAGCCATCTACGATTATTGTAATTAGAAAATACATTACAGGTGCACCGAAAATGACACAGGATGATGTGATATTTACTAGTAAAAATATCAAGGTAGACAGGAAGATGCTAATTACATGAGAAATTCTGAAATGTGTTAAACTGTTTACTTGTATACTTATGTTGAGGGGTCTGCATGGTGGGTCCAGGGCTTATCTTCGATGCAGTATGCTTTAAGAACTTGGGTGTTTCATCCACTAGTAATACAATTGAAGTTTGTATTAGCTCTTGGTGTCGGTTAATATATCAATGAGACTAAATCACATTAAGTTTTTCCTTCCATTGCAGGGTTCACATTTTTGTCCAACCGAGTGTGAGTCGTATCGTAAATAGGTAATATCTTTTTTTAGTTCAATGAATCAGTTGGTCTTTCTAACTGTTTATTATTGCTGGCTTCATCCATAGTGTATACGAATTTGCAGGGCTGGTACCATTATGTGTAGGGAATTTACTCTTTTTAGCTAACATGTTTCTATCTGGAAGATTATAATTGATAAAGCCATCTTATTGGTGATGCGTTTATGTCTATTGAGAATGGAATCATTAATTTTTACGTGTGTGTGTGTGTGTGTGTTCCTATTCAACTAGACGGAAAATGGGTTTTATAATACTGAATTTGTTTATTGGGATACAATTCTTCATAAAATTATTTGCATGAAATTTACTTTTCCTTTCTCCTTTGATATTCAACCCCCTCCCCAAAGCTTTAGGAGTTTTAAGCCCAATGTTATATATTAGTGTTGCACTTTACTACTTTTTCGAAGTCTAATGTCTTGAATAATGAAGTACATTACCATCAAATGTTCATGCCACGTCATTGTTTATTGTATTTCACTTCCGTAATCACTTCTCTAGTAGTGTGCAAAAACTACTACTTGTGCATCATTTACTTTTACTGAATTCACTTGTTTAGTGATGCAATTGTATTCATCCTATATAAGCTTGATATCAAAGCTTCCTCCACTTTCTGAGCTAAGTGCATAACTGTTTAATGATAGGTTGAAGTATATATGTAATAAGGAAGGAGTAAAGACGAGTTCAGTTGTTCTCTCTGCACTTGCAGAATATACTGGTAAGCTTTACTTACCGTCTGAATGTAAGATTCTTAATTTACATAACAATTTGATTTGCATTGAGTTAGTTGCTATCATCTCTAAGAAAACTTTAAAAGGGAGTTAGTTACAATTTGATATGTAATAAGAAACGAGCATGGCTCTATTTTATCAAGATTTAAGAAACAAAACTGCAGTACACCATGGATTAAAAAATGCAGCAGTAAAGTCTCAGATGTTGATGCATGTTGAACTCTCAAACACTATACTTATGCTATTGGGAAATCCTCTTTCACCTTCAGGAGGAGTAGCATTCTATTTTGATGTGTCTGATAATAGATTCTTTGGCAGAAATTGAGGAAGTTTTATTAGCTGTCTCGATTAAGATATCCATTATGGAATCTATTCCTGAAATTACTGACCGCACTAGCGATGACATAACCTAGATTTCATTTTTATACTCTTTAAATACAATTTTCCCAGAAAAAGGAGAGAGAGAGAGAGAGAGAGAGAGAGAGAGAGAGAGAGAGAGAGAGAGAGAGAGAGAGAGAGAGAGAGAGAGAGAGAGAGAGAGGCTTTTGGCCCTTTCTATAAGTTTTGTTTCAAATTATTACATTGACTGAACATTGAAATTCATCTCTGATAGTTTCTCTGCTACTATTTGTGAAGTGTGAAGTGTGATTTCACATATGATTAATATTAATATTCTCATATAATATTTGATTACTCTTTTGTGAGAATCTATTTCTAATCCTTACTTTCCTCAGAATGTGATATACGATCATGCTTGAATACTCTTCAGTTTCTAAACAAGAAGAAGGAAATCCTGAATGTGGTATGGTTTCAACTTCACCTCTCTTTGTCATCAATGAGTCATATCTTCCGTCCAATCTACAAATTTTGGGCTAAATTGGTCACCATCCACTAAACGTTGTTGTTTATCTCATTTCTTTAACGATAAATGCAATTTAACGTCCTTCCTAATATATTTGTATTTATATTTATAATTACTGATTTGATGTGCCATCATCTCAAACTAAAAAAATGTTGTTCACCAATTTTAATTGGACACACTTTCTGTGTTAAGTTGGAGATAAGCTCTCAGGTGGTAGGTCGGAAGGATACAATTAAAAGTGCTTTCGATATATGGAAAGAGGTAATAAGTTATCACAGTTTCCAGATCACTTATCATGTCCTCGTACTTACCATCCTCACTTTTCTATTCCTTCTTTGTATAAAGATCTTCCAAAAGAGAAAGAAGAAACAGGCAAGAAAATCTAATAACCTTGGCAGCATGTCCAAAGAGTTCGAGTTTCTCTACTCTATGATTTCTAACCGGTAGGTAGAAAACTGTTTTCCTATCTTCAACTATTCAAGACAATGGTCATACTTATATTCTGTAATATCCCAGTGGCGACTATGACTTAATATTGGACGGGATTCATGAAAACATTTTGCAGCTCCGTTATGTTGATCCTGTGATGCAAAAGACTGTAAGAATTACTTGTACATAGGTTTTTCATCATTAGTTATAAACAAAATTGTACATGACAGGTTCAGCATCAAATTTGACTGATTATCTTTTAGGTACAATGTTTGGATGGTCTGGGAGTTTCTGATATAAATCATCGATACATATTGCGCACACAACGAATGTTTCTTCAAGGTACTACTGTTCAGCCATCTGCAAATACTGAATTCCCTTAATGTGAAGCATACCCGATTCTAAGTTTACTTTTGAATTGCTTTCCAAAGTTTATCAGCCTCCAATTGCAATATTTATACACGGTCTGGTAGCTCAGCTGGAGAAAAAAGATATTGAATGGCCAAAGTCTTTCCATAGGTATCTAATTACCAGCAAGTCTTGTTTTTTCTCATTGCTTTCTCTGCCTTGGCCTAATTTTATTTTTTTATGGACAGGCACCGAACGTTGTTGGCAGAAAGGACAGACATGTTTCACACATGGAACAACAGAATATCACCAAATATTTCGAGGCATTTGTCAACAAAATCCTTTGTAGAAGACTCAGTTTCTCCAATGTTACATATTATGTCACCACCAACCTTAAGACCGGTAGTTTATTTTTCATTCGCTTTTGTTATATACTCTGGGGTTTTTCTCTGTATTATACGATCTGAGAGATCAAAATATGGGGTTTGCCCAAATAACTGCAAATTGTTCTGGTTATGCCAGTTCACATTATCCAGCTTTTATTTCTTTGGTTGCTAATTGCATATCATTTACAAATGCATTCTCCATTTTCAGGTTGCATTGCATTTGCTTTCGGAGAATGACAAGAGAGATCTGGGGAAGCTAGTAAATAACATGGTCTCCTATGCTATAACATACAAGAATATCCAATTGGATCATACTTTGAGACATGAAGATGCTTTAGGTGCAACCACACTTTCATTTGATCCACCCCTCAGTGAATTTATACACTTTAAGGTTAGTATGTTGGTAATGCAGTTTGACCTTTATTTCTAATATAAAATTTCTAATCATGAAAATAAGTCATAAGTTTATTGTAATTTTAAAAAAAAAAAAAACTATCACTTAATTGTTTGGTTTCTTTCTCTTTTGAGCAGGGTTACAATTTAAGTCACTTTGATCTTGCCTTAGCGGTGAAGCAAGTCTTGGTTCATGAGGTAAGTTATAGTAGCATATTATTTTTGATCAGTAAGTGTTTACTCTTCAATTTCATGGTCACTGCGCATAAGTATGCATACATCCTTAGATTTTCGTTTGAATGTGATCTCCACTCGAAATTAAATGAAGTATAAAAATCAATGCGCTATTTACATAACATTGATGGTGCCTATGGGAATTGGTTTCAACCTCAAGTCAGTTCAATTGGTTCCTTACACCTGTGTAGTTAGGAGTTCAATAGTAAAGCCTTAGACAAGTGATCTTCTGCTTTGAATTTTTTTCCCGGAAATATGTCATTTAGATAGATGCCTCAAATTAGGTTATGCATTTCTCACTGACTGTTGACCACTTCCATGTCCTGTTATCATAACATACCTTAATTAGATTTATAAAAATTCTACTGTGTTTGAGAAAGTTTTGGTCATCGGCTCATGAATTCAAGAGGAAGATTGAGTTGACTGAAATTCAAGGGCCAAAAAACTTTCTTTCATTGGGTAGATATCATTGTACTTCTCGAAATATAGTGACCATTGATATGCTTTCACCAAAATATTTAACGGACATACTAGTCTGGGAATCAGTAACTCATTTAACTTTTCCATCATTTGTGCCTTTTAGTTTTTCTGAGATCAAATATAAAGGCCATTCATATATTTGTTTTGTAGTATTAATCTTGTGGCAACTTAGAGAAGTTAATGGGTGAATATTTTTCTCTAGCGAAACTAATGGAGATTTTTTGGGTATCCAATCTAGGCCTGGCCAAATGGAACTAAAATCCTAACCAGAACCGAATCGTGGTCACTGTTCCGAAAACCGGAACCATCCTCTAGGGTTACAGTTACCCATAAAAACCATGGAACCATTGGTTCCGTCGGTTCCAACAAAATTTTTTCCCCTTTGAATTTTAATGATTTATATAAATACCCCCACACAATTCATTTTTACTTGCAACAATCTCTAAAAATCTTTCCACTCCACAATCTAAAGCTCTAAATTATCTAATTTGTGTTCTCCATTACATTGCAAATGTCAAATAAATTCTTATTTTATTAAATTAATTAAGTTCAAACTTTTTTTTCCCCTGTATTCTATTAAATTTTAAGTCATTTAATGATGTACAAGTTTAGTAATAATAATATTGACATATTGTGTTAGAAATTAGCAATTTTAATTTTGTGGGAGTGAGCTGAAACAAAATTATCATTTTTAAAAAATAAATAAATAAAATGAATAATTACATGGTTACAGTTCAAACTGTAACCAGATACCGCGGTTCCAGTTCTCGTTTTGAGGAACGGGGAACCAGCAGTTCTAGAACAGCGGCCACTTCTAATCTATTTGCTTCATAAATTATTAATGTTTCAGTACT
The DNA here is from genome assembly GCA_014905375.1 of Phtheirospermum japonicum. NCBI lineage: Eukaryota > Viridiplantae > Streptophyta > Magnoliopsida > Lamiales > Orobanchaceae > Phtheirospermum > Phtheirospermum japonicum. The sequence continues at coordinate 622,371 of BMAC01000345.1, forward strand.
TTGCTCAAGTGTTATATTGACTCTATCTGCAAAAGCTGCTAATCTCAGTGGATAATTTGTTGTATATTAGACAGCATTCAGAGAGTTATTTATAATGACTTGCAGGTGGCAAAGCAAAAGATTCTGCAAAGTAGCCTCTGCAAATCTGCTGATCTGCTCATGAAGGATAATCATGCCTTGGTGAAGAATGACACTGGAAGTAGACTATCTTCCAAATCTAGTTATACAAATGGATCTGCTGTAAAGAAAATGAACGGGAATAGTCCAACTATTCAGAAATCTGGACTTTCTGACTCTTCCAATTCGCTAGTTGCAAAGTCTGGTGGTTCTATTGCTACTACTGATAAAGTAAAATTAGTTGAACGAACAAAAAGGCCTTCTGGAGGATTGACTAATTTCTTTGACCGGTATAATTAAGATTTTTATTTCATTCATTTTATGGTTAACTCTATTTCCTGTGTTCATGTATTAGAGAAGATAAATGCAAAAGAAAACTGATTCATGCATAGAACAGCAGAAACACTCAAAACTGTTGGAAAAGCTTTTTCAAATTGGTTGAGTTAAAGCAGTCAGACTAATAATAAATGAAGGGTGCCAGTCTCGTATGTTTTGTTACCATCCAGCTATTCTTTGGTTCGATGTGACCTAATCTACAAGTTACAGTATGTAATAGCATCACCTTTGCTTGGTACATCATCATTAAAATATGGCCTATTCTAATCTCTTTTTTTTTTTCTTTCTTTGTAATTGCTCTTCCATTCTCTCTACAGAACAAGATCCATGCAAGTTATTATAATGGGTTCTTTGTTATTTCATACCATGCTAATTTTCTTTTCTTTTTTCTTTTTATCTTTTTTTTTCTCGTTCATTTTTCAAGACCCTATTTGTGTAGTTTGTTGTGTATGTATTGATTATTGAATATTTTTATTCTCCAGGATATGATGTTTACAGTAGATTTCATTTTTTTTTACCATTTACTCTTGTTTTTTAGCTGTATTGCTAGGATCTGATACAATATTTTTTTTAATTAACCAGGTTTAGAAAAGTCGATAATGAAGGTTCTGGAATTAGAAGCAACATTGTGCCCAAGTCTAGAACACTGAAGAGAGATTCGCACCCTTTGCTGTTTAAATTCAATGAGGTACAAAACAATTGCTTTGTGTTGTGTTTATTATTTATATTAGATGTTAATTTTATGCATTTATCATTTTATTAACAAGTAAAGAGGTACCTACCTTGCTCAAAAAAGAAAAGAAAGAGAAAGAGAGAAAGAGCACCTACCTTCCATGTAATAATTGTGATTACAACAGAAAAGTTTAATAATAAACTATTACAGAAAAAGATTTTTATTTTGTGACTTAACTCTTATAACATATAGATTTATTTGAATAATATTTGAAACAATCTTAGCTTGTAATCGATGAAAATTGATCAAAAAGATTATATCAATGAAGTAGTTAAATACATTAAGGTGTTAGTATTTACATTAATAATTTTCTTACTCTAAACGCTATAATCAAATTTAATTTTGGGTGGGAGTGGGAATAGTTTTACGTTTGATTCTGGCAATTTGAGGTATTTGATTATTTTATCCTGTACAAATTTTATCACCTGATTGTTTTACTTTTTGTTATCTCTCTCCCTTGTTTCTTCTTAAAATGAGGGAATTGTAAGAATTAATTAATTTTTAATAGAGATTAATATCACTGAGACTCCTGAGAAAAATAGTTGAAATAGTAACAATTGTTTATTCATTAAATTTCATATAATCTTATATATCTTGAACAAGTGTTTGTCACGAAAAGCAAGATCCTGTAAAAAAAGAATTATTATTATTATTATACTGTAAAATGTTGGAAATGAACAAGTTAAAGGAATTGAAAGAAAAAACATAGTCCATTGACATGTGTAGTAATAGAAGAAATCTTCTAACCAGGGCTTTACTTGGATTGAGTCACATCAATGATAGAATTTTGTTTTAGGTGCACTTTATTTTTGTCAGTGAATGTGATTTATTTTATATTATTTATTGCTGTGAACTTTACTTTTATGTTTATTATTATTGTTATTATTATTAAATGGATTCAAACAACTAATGGGACAAATTCATTAGTAGCTAATTCATATTATTGTACATGCTTTTGAAGTTCCACACAATGAATAAGCAAATAAATAGAACATGCTTTGCCTAATAAATTTGAGAAACTGACCACTTATGAGTGCACTCAACCCTGAAACTGGACAAAATGATCTAAGACTTTTTGCTGTATAAATTCCTCTTGTCTTGTAGAAAATATTATAAAGTGGATTCAAACATAATACTTGGCTATGCATGCAGGTGTTTACTTTTGTTTGCTGTATCATCAGTCATCAGTAAATAGTCTTATCATTAAAAACTCCAGATCTATGTTGGGCCCTACCAAAACCAAATCAGGGGAAACATACTGCTAAAATTGTTAACTATCACTGTGATAATATAATGCACGATGAAGCCACAATACCCAGATAATGAAGTATGCTAAAATCTTTAATCATAAGTGCGCAGTATGGAGGTCTCAGAGCCTTGTAAATGTGAGGCGAAGCGTATGGAGGTCTCAGCGCCTTGTACATGTGAGGCGAAGCAAGCTTCACAAAGGCTCTGCCTCGGTGGCGCCTCACACAAGACCTGAGGCGAGCGCCTCTCGCAAGTAAAGCCCAAACCCTAATAAGGGTTAATTTCCCAAATTTCAAACAAAACATAAAAAGAAAATCCTGCTGCTTTCTCTTTTCCTCACTTTAGCCCCTTGGCTTTTCTCCTTCAGCAAGTGTGAACATGCCCGCAGTTTCCGGCGACCATCTGCTGTCGTCGGTGGCTGGTTTGTTATCTATTTATTTATTTTCCTTTTTACCTTTTTTCCTTGTATACAATCTTGTTACATCTTGTTAAAACTATGACTTTTGTACCTATTTGTCTATGTTGAATCTTTAATATTTAGCTTTCGCTTTTAGGTCATTTTAATTGTCTCAAGCATTTGGTGGTATGTTTAGTTATATATATGTATATAATGTCAAAGTGTGAAAGTGCTTATAATACATATATGTTTATATAAGTTTTTTATTCGAGCGCTAGGCGCTAGAACATGCTTGGCGCCTCAGGGAGCCTCACGCCTATTAAATCAATGGCAATATGTAGAAATGGGAAATAAATCCATTAATGCTTCCTACTTGAAAGCAGTCATGCAATTATGGCCGATAACCTCTAATTACCGGCATCACCACCATGACCAATAACCTATCTGCAATGTGTGTGATACCATATTGAATACATAGTGTATTAGTGAATGTCTTTGATGACATCAATAATTGGGCTTCTGAGTCGCAGTTTCATCTCAGTTGGGGTTGTGCTTTTGGATCTGATGGCAGTTCAAAATCTTTGTCCTTTCCTGTGTAGCTGGTACCATTTTAGGTTAGAAGCCAAAACTTTGGAATTGATGAAGTTTTCAGAGCAGGTTTACTACATCGGTATAGTTGTAGCTGCTCATTAGACCACGCCATATGCGTCTAGAATGTTATTCAGTGCAGTGCACAGTAGCGGTGTGATTGGGAAAACCTGCGGAACTCTATAAAGCTTAAAAGCATAGTTATTAAAGTGTATCCTAGGGCGAGAGACAATGATTTATTGCCTAAGCGTCGCCTTTTGAGATACGGTAGGCGACCACTAATTGTGATTGTCTTCTTGATATTATTGACAATTTGACTTTTTTTTTTAATTGACAAGACTTGTGCTTTTGTTGCTTGATGTATTGGTGTTTGATGTAGTTTATTATTGTTTGATATGATTTATTAATTTTTTGTAGTTGCTTTTTAGAAGAATATAAATATATAGCATCGTTTTTAGGTGTTTCAACCTTGCATGTCTAGGCCATCGCCTTTCGTCGCCTTGGCTTTTGGATGCTAGGCCATGGCTTATCTCTTTGGCGTTGCCTATCGCGTTGATAACTATGCTTAAAAAACAGCCTGTAGAATCCCATATTATCTTGGGATCTTGATATGCATATTTTGTAGGCATACCTTGAGCTTGAAGATGAAAAATTATATTTTAATTCTTGGAATCTCATAAAAATCTGACTAGTTTACCATCACGGACACCATTGTTACAAGCCAAATAACTGTAACACATCTTTCCAATTTTTGGCCATTTATGAAGTGAGCCAAGTATTGAGATCTCTCTTTGGACATTTCTCATGTTTTCTATAAATAGTTAGAAATGCCCAATAATATTGTGGCGATCGCTCTATAACACTAACCTTACTTTATATTCCAGATACAGTATACATTATTTGTTGCCATCTGATCCTGGACCTATTTTTGGATTAAACCATCACTTGCCAAAACAGATCCAAAACACTCAAATAACTTCATGTTCCATTTTTCAACTTTTCCTGGAGTGTCTTTTTGACTTTCTAGATTTTCTTGTTGACCCATCCCTACCGAAGGAAAAAAGGGACAAAAAAGGAAAAAGAAAAGAAAAAAGCAACAACATAAGAAAAATTAAAGAATAGAGGAAGATTCGGTTTTTGTAACTTCTACTGGTTCCTTGTGAGATTGGATATATGACAATCTAGCTGGCTCAGTGATTCTATCTGGGAAATGAGGATATCTGGACAAATCGCCTATAAATAGTTTATGATTTGTAGCAAATCGATTTTGTCTTCTCTCCATGTGACATTCGTATCAATTATTTCTGTTTGGGTTAACCAAAAAGTTCAGTACGGTATAGCACTGTAGGAAGTTAAGCCTATCCTCAGTTTTGATATTTTCTTCTTTGCTCTGTGCAGGGGTTTACAAATGCAGTTAAGAGGCCTGTACGTGTACGTGAATTCCTCCTGTGATCTATAGCACACTCCAAACATGTGTGGTATAGTTAACTTTTCCTTGAATAGTAAAGTAGTTTTCATTTTACCTTTATGGAATAATTATGCATGGCATCTTTTCTTTTTCATTTTTCGTGGTGGAAACAGATCTATGTATCAAAATATTGACTCTTGAACCAGTGTGATAATTTTAGAACTGTTTGATTATTCTTTAATTACGTCTTATGCTAGTCAGCTTTAGTAAATTGCAACGGTAGCTATAATTGTAAGGGTCTGAGTAGACTCAACTTGGGATAGGAGAAATTGTTTGAAAATTCTTGGGAAGCAAATCTATAGATTTATCTAGCTGAACTAGTCTGGTTTTTATAGATGGCTAATCAACCATTTTTTGTGTGTATCTATTTTGTTTTCAATTAGGAAAAGTTGTAGTTAACTAAAGAATAAGCACTGGGCATCACTCTTAACCCCTTTAAAATTCTATGATCTAATTCATTTATTTTCTTCAAAACAAATAATAATAATAATAATAATAATAATAAGCCTATAATCACTACTCTACCATACAACATACTTTCTACAAAAGTGTGCTTTAGGGAATATCACCAAGTTACATCAAGATTCGATGAATCCCTTGAAAAAAGCATCAGTTAATGTTTATCCTATTTGAATGGTTAGAATGTGAAGTTTGAATCCCCATCAACTTGAGGATTACTATTTCCTTGAGGCGGCTTGATAATGATCCACAACAAAGAAACTGTAATGGAAATTAGCCCTGCCCAAACATATATGATAGTGGGGACTTTTCCTTTCCTCCCCATCAATCCCTTTGCAAATGGATACATGTGAGCCAAAACCCAGAAGCAGAAAAATGCCTCCCGGAAAAGCTTACTCCATTCTGGTATCACACTGTAGACGGTTGTTGCGAACCCTATCACTAGTGCTACAAGGTTGACAATGATGATAATTAGCGGCATTATGAAGAGGTTAGTCCATTTGACTGCATGGAGATCGGCATAGATGTCAATGTCATCCACTGCATTTTCACCCGTCGATTGGCTTGTAGTTGGCTTGGGCTTGATTTCGATCCCCGTTATGGCCTTGAGTAGTCCTTGCAACACAGCAGCTAGGTAAGCACTGGTCCCACCAATCACCCAAAACTGCTCATTTCTCCACCACTCCTCGAGGCCTATCCCAGACCACCTGACCTCAAGGAGGGAGATTAGAGTGAGTGTCAGTGTGATTAACAGGACGTAAAAAAGGAATGTTGCGTCCAAGGATCTCACGATGAACTCTCCAGTGAAGGGAGATAGGGCTGGAAGGATGCAGTAAATCACTAGGAAGATGGAGGAAAAAGGGTAGATAGCGATGTTGAGGTATGCTAGACGTTGCAAAAACATGAGACGTGGGCTTGCCAGAATTGGATTGTTTCTTGAGAAGAAGATTTCGACCGATCCAATGGCCCATCTTTGGACTTGGTGGAGGCGGTCAGTGAGGTTGATAGGTGCAGTGCCCCTGAACGCGTCGCGCTTTGTGATGCAGTAAATGGAACGCCATCCACGGTTGTGCATGCGGTAGCCAGTCAGCACATCTTCTCTAGTTGATCCATAAATCCATCCTATTCTGTCACCCCACTCCGTGTTGTCCTCGTACCTATGCCGCGATAAGCAGACAGAAACTAATTGCAATTAGGATTGCTTTGTAACATTAACTAAACCATAAGCTTCAACAATAAAAATGTTCATTCTTTTATTTCAGTAAACCACTATAACGAACCTACCTCAAACATGTGAAAAAAAATCTTGGGAAAAGTTATAAGTTGTAATATTATGTCATTGCATAACATAAAAGCAACATGGACAATGAATATTTTCGATGAAATTATAAAATGCAACCTTGCATATTGGATGAATGTAAAATTTGATTTCAAATTACCAGCATGATATGACAGCCACTGCCTCGGCCACGGTGTGGGCATCAAGTGGTGTCCGTGGGATGAGCAGTGCACCAGATGGCCTTCCATTCTTGATGGAGATATGATCGGCCAGTGGCCGTCCTTGAAACTGTGCAACTGCTATAGACTCAGAAAACATGGTAGAATTCCCAAATTTTTTCGGCAGGTTTAGGTCAGGGTGCCCTGTGAGGGGCTCCACTTCCTCGGATTGCGGCTGATATTGTTTAGCTGCGACTTTATTCTGTCCAATCATTCCCAGATACTCATTTGCTCGTGGCGGATGAAAACCGTAGAGTGCATATCGTCTGAACATGCATCCAGTTCCGACATAAACTGGACCCTGGAGACCATCCAGGGCTCTCATATTTCCTGATTGTGATGTTAAACTGTGTCAGCTTAATCAAAAATCTCATAATACGTAAAGTAACCATAGTGAACGAGACAACATAAATGAGGAGATATAATAAATAGACATGTATATTTATCATATGCTGTATGCTAATCTTCAATAACTGATCAGTGGTAAATTGTAATTTGCTCTCACCATCATAAAATACTGTGTTGTGATTTGCATATCTGTCTGAAGGATCTATGCCGTCAAATCTTTGAGGGAACTGTATATAGCAAATACGATCACCGCCCCGGTCCATCATGTAGCACATGCCTTCCCTAATAACCTTAGAATTATAGATATAGTGATCATAGTCCACGTTTAGAATGAATGCCCCGTTGGATAATATGGCAGATGCCCTCACCAGGGCATTCATTGCTCCAGCCTTTTTGTTATGATCATAACATTTACGTTTCTCACGTGAGACGTATGCAAACATAGGAAGCCGCATATCTATACCAGTGAAGTCCAATCTCCCCTCATCTGGGCCGCCCATTACGGGATCATTATCAGGCACCTTGCTCATAATCTGTGATAGAGAACAATGCCAATTGTCAAAAAATAATCAAGATATTAAACTTTTTTTAACTCATGAACACAGAGAGACTTTAGCAAATACTTTGCCTCAGGCACCTGCAAAATCCCGGCATGATCTTCATTAGAGTGATCAGCTGTAGGATCGTACCATGTCCCAGGCCAGTGGGTCCCGTCGGCCATCCATGTCGCTTTGGTGACGTTAATCTTGATATCAGGTGGCAAAACTCCATCGTTCTCGTCCCTAATGGCCTTCCTTTCTCTCAGTTCCTCATCTCTGTTGTACTTTTTGCAGCGTTTATGTATCACATCTGGTAGCCCGTTGATTCTCACCTTGAACTCATCATACTCCCTCTTTATCCATCTCCGATCTTTTACAAAATCCGGGAGCTTCTTACTTTTTGTCAGGTCCACCTTGTGGCTGAAGTAACTTTCTGGATTTCTTGGCTCAATGTTGTGCTTCCGGCAGAATGGCACCCAGACCTGTTTACCAATTCAACAATTTTCAATTGTTGCATATGATACCAATAATAAAAATTAATAAATTATTTATAATATATATTTTGGTTTGGTTTGATTAATACAGATCAACAGTAGTGGAACCTCAGCGAATTTGACAGCCTCAGCCATGGCCTCAAAGGTAAGAATTGCACCACCATCGTCTGATACATAGATGGATAGCTTCTCGACCGGATATTCCACAGCAAGAATGGACAGAATTGTGTTAGCAGTGACTAAAGGTGATTCTTTATCAGGGATGAGTGTGGATATGAACACATCAACACCCGGAAGATCCGAACGGCCAGTTGGGTTGGCCTGAGAAGGCGTCTCAAATTTATCTTTGAGAGCAACCAAGTCTGCATCTCTATTTATAGGGTTGAGCTTTGGAAGTGTATCAAGAAGCCATGAAAACGAAAACCATATCTCACATACAAGAGATAAACTCCATAGCCACATCGCATCCTGGTTTGGGTTTCGTATACGCCATATTAGGTAGAGGTCTAGCACTATCATTCGGAAAATAATAAGCACTCTGTCCATATAGATATTTGTGTTAGTAACCCAGACATAAAATTATCAATTAGTGCAATTATGCTTCGATCAGATAAGAACCCTTCAAAGTTTATATTTCTAAAAAGGAAATCTAGGAATTAAATCCTGGCCACATAGTGATGCTAGAAAAGGATTATTAATTATGAATTTAGATTACCTGTAAGGGCTGATTACTCCGGGCGAAACCTTAATTTTCCTCGTAAGTGGCTTCCATGGCTTGTCCATAAAATCTTGCATGCTCATTCCTGTATCATGATCGAATGCCTCGTCATCTTGCCAATAAGCATTCCCAATGCCATACTTTCCTTTACTTTCGAAAAGCCATCTATTGTGATCAAATTCTTGCGTGTGGCTCCTTAACAGCATCGATTTATTATCGTTCTTTACGACCGACATTCTACGGTCCATCTTTCCATCTCCATTATCTCCAGCACCCCTGCCGCCACCTATTACCCGTGACTCGGAATGGAACCTGGAGGACGTTGCATTATACAAGGCCGGCCCATCGGCTTTGTCCCCTGATGTATCGGCATGTGCAGGATGATGGTCTGGTGTTGCGGGCATTAAAACTGTGTAGTTAATGAAATCATTATTCTGAGACGAGTAATCGCCTGGAATGTCCAGATCATCGTCCCTGGATAGGCTAACGATGTGGCCGCTGGATGTCCGGCGTGTGAATTTCACGGAATGAGGTGGCGGCGGTGGGTGGTGGGCTCCACCGGAGGATGATTGACTCGTTGGATTAGGTGGTGCTGCCATAAATGTAAAGGGTGTGTCATGGGCGGCCTGTCAGGCTGTTAACAGTCATTCATCAAAGTGTTTTCTTCTTGCTAATTAAGATCCTGGAATATTGCTGAGAAAATCTGGTTAGGACAAAAGATAAAAAGGTATGTGGAGAAAGAGTGGTGTGCAATAATCAATGGGTGGTTAGGGACAACAAAATGACAAAAATAGAATCATGTCTCCTAAATTCGTGCATGTTTTAGTCACTAGTTTTCTCACATAATGCATTGGGATGACTGTTGAAAAATGTCTGTTAACGTAAATTGACATATATTAGTGTTCAAAATTGTTTATATTTGTGCTTGAGATTCTTTTAATTAATAATGCAATTTGACCACCCCAAATTTTATTAAGTTTACCCTATTAAATATAAGTAAAAATAAACATAAGTAACAATAATTCCATGTTGCAATTTTGAACAAGCAAATGCAATCCATTCTTCCGCAGCTTGCGACATCTGGAAAGGCGAAAAAAAATCCTTTTTTAACTTTGCTTGAATGGCAACGAGGTGGGATTTGGAGTCAAAAGTAAAGACAATACCGTCTCTGGTGCCAAATTAGAGCATCTCCAATGGGACAATGTGAATTCTTAATGACATGGCAAATATAATATTATTATTTAGAAATCTTCTCCAATGGTAAATGTGAATTGTGTAAAATACTTAACTACTATTGGTTGAAAGGAGAGAGAAATAAATTAATTAATATTAAAAAATAAATAAATAAGGTAAAATATTAAATAGACAATGTCTAGCACACCATCTAAATGTAGATAGTGTGCTAGACATTATCTACATTTTTTCTTGCCACATAAGAATTTTAAGCTTACGTGGCAATTTTTTTACCCCAATTCACATCCCATTGGAGATGCTCTTAGTATGTGTCAATATAACTTGTTTGTATTTGTCCTTTTTAGAGTTATGTTCTTTTTGTATTTTCTGATTTCGTATGTTGTCTACAGTAATACTCAAGTCATTGAAAGACTAATCTTTATTTCTTCCACGTATGATAGAGATTATTATCATCAACTTGAGAGGATACCGGATATTGGCACCCCAAAATTTTATAAGTTAACCCGATTATTTTTAGATAAAAATAGACATATTTGAAAAGACAAAAATAACCCTCTTATAAAATTGATTTAAAATTTAAAAAAAATAAAATACATCTTCTTCTTCTTCCCAAAACCTTCAAGAGCCACTTCAAAACAAAATCCAATAATGAAGGATGCTAGTATAAATAAAATGAATTATACAAGTTTTCTCCACAATTTTTCAGTGTTACAATAATCACATTGCTATTTTTGTGCGTTTTTTTATCGCTTTTTCGTCATAAATTGGTTTATTAGGGTTCATTATCGGGGTTGTGTTCGAACTGGTAATGATGAACATAAATAGGTTGTTCGAATTTTTTTTTCGAACATATCATAATTTCTGTCAAAAAACAGACTGTTCGCACCAAATTTTCGAACATGGATTTCAAGTTCGAAAATTTGCTTCGAACAGTTTATTTTTTGCCTAAAAATAGAGTGTTCTAAAAAAATATTCGAACATTAGACATTTGTTCTATGATAATTTTCGAACATTACACATTTGTTCTAAAAAAAATTTCGAACATTACACATTTGTTAAAAAAAAAATCGAACACGGCTTCATTGTTCTAGAAACTAGAGTCGAACCATACGTATTTCAGATTTCTTTTTTTCAAATTTTTTTTGGGGGAACAACAATTTCTATATAAGTGACTTACCCTAAATGTTTGATGGCTTATTATTATCCGTCTTCTTGTTGTTGTTTTTTTCATAATATTTCGGAAAAAAATATCTTCATTTTTCTATTTTTTTTCTTATCATTCTTTTTCATTTTTTTCCCTTTCTCGTCTTCTTACTTTTCTGCGTTTTCCCTTTCTCGTCTTCTTACCCTGAATTTGTCCTTTGTTTTATTTTATAATCTTTTTTGTTTATATTATATATTAGATAGGGGTAAAATAGGGAGTTTATGGGGTTGATTTAGTAAAATTCTAATATATTTAAAATATTATTGGGGTGTTCTCATCCATGGGGTTAACTTATCAAATTTTAAGGTGCAAATATCGACTTCCTATTTTTATCTCTTAAAGCAGTCAATGCTGTCACTCGTGCGTGATGTACAAGTTTATGGAATCATAAATTGTAACTCTTGTTCAATTCAGGGAGTAAGTTACAATTTTTTCTCATGGCCTTTATCAAGAGTTGAAGTGTGTCACAAAAGGCGGAGTTACTTCCCGTAAAAGTTTACCACCTTAAATCTTTGATGCAATAACCTATTATAATGTTGTTCATGAGGGAGTTGAAATTGGTGGTAAAGCTCTCGACATTTTTTTCGCTTCAGACCGAATAGAAGGGCGATAAACACAAGGGACAAGGGGTTCTTAATTTTTGTTTTTCGTTTTTTATTAAAGGGTAAAAGTGGAATAATTTAGTGAAATTCAATTTAATTAAAATGAGTGTGGTAAATTTAAAGGAGAATTGCCAAATACACCATAAAAAAAATATATTTTTATTAAATATTCCAAGTAATTATAAAAATTGGCAAATAGTTCAACAATAAATATATTGTTACAAGGTTATCTTTATTAAACTAATAATATAATGTCACTACCACTACTCCATCCCACTCCAATTGGCTCCTTGTTGGAAAATTTTGCTGGCATTTTTTTTTTTGCCTAGATTTTTTTTTTGCCCAAATAACTTAAAGTAAGAACCTTTTACTTTTCCCGATATAAAGTAGGAACTTTATTTACTTTTTGGGACATAAAGTAAGAATTTGTCTTATTTTCAAGAAATAAAGTAAGAAATTTTACAATAATATAAGATTATTTTTCCTTACTTTTTCGAATTTCTTACTTTATAGGCTATGAAGTAAAAAACTTTCTTACTTTTTTTAACATAAAATTAGAAATTTTATTATAAAGTAACAAATTATACACTTGATACATAACAATAATTTGCTATTAAGAGATTTTTTTTTTTATCCTTGTAGCAAAAAGATAAAAGAAATTGTATTTAATAAGTAAGAAATATATAACGACACTTGCAAATCAAACAAGAAATTGCAATCAAATAGGAAATTTTCGGACATTAAGTAAGAAATTTGTGGACGTATAGTAAGAAATTCGAACATATAGTAAGAGATTTGGATATATATTAAAAAGTATTTTCCAGACCGGAAATATTTTTAAACATCAAGTAAGAAATTTCAGACATATAGTAATAAATTCTTTCCCCGAGATTGAAACTTTTTTTGGACATTAAGTAAGAAGTTTTCCAACATATAATAAGAACTTTTTAGCCAAAAAAATAAACTTTTGGGGAAAAAAACTCGTCGAATAATATTTTTCGGTAATTGAAAAAAAAAAATTCGGGCTGCCGGCAGTAGCAAGGGCAGGCGTCAGCCACCCTACGGCCAATATACTATTATTATTATTATTATTATTATTATTATCATTATCATCATTATTAATATTAATATTATTATTATTTAATTTTGATTTTATTTATTAGTTTTTTCATAGTAAAGTATCGTGGTTTATTCATATCATAAATTTGAACTATTTAACAAAAAAAGAAAATATTTGGCTTAAAATTAAGTTTATAACAAATTGACAAGCAGGCCTATATTTGGAATACTTTTTGATAATTCACCTAAATTTAATAAATTGGGTTTTCTTAAGAGTTGGGATGGTTAGACGCACCGTTTGACCATTCGCATACAAGTCGAGTTCACAATAAGATTTTGTTTTACTTTTAAATTGAGATTGAGCAAATGAATAAAAATATTTAGGATTTAGTTCATTGCTAATTAATTAAGTTCAAATGAGTTTTCGGCCATTGATCTCAAGTCGAGTTTGGGTGATTCTTACACTCGGACCTATTTGGTTGAATTTTTTTTAATTTTTTTAGAGGTTTATAGCTTATTCACTCCAAATAAGCTATTTTGGATTGTTTTGGTAAACGTTTTCAATCAACTACTGATACCTTCAAAAAGCTCATGTTGTGATAAAGGTAAATAACGTAATTTTTTCTTGATCAGTTGTTAATTGGTTGGGCTAAATTTTTATTTATTTTTTACTTTTCTTATGTAACAATTAATAGATAATATTTCTTTCTTTTTTCATTTAATTATGTAAGAATTATTTACTTTTATGAACTCGCATATTATTTTATAGTTTAACGAAAATATTGTTCTCTAGCATAGGGAAATCTTTATTTCTTATTATTTTTATTTATTTGTATGTATATTATTTTTACTAAGTTGCTATCTATTATAAAAACATTTATCGTTTTTTTCCATTTTTTATTTTTAGTAAAACTTTAATATATTATTTTTTATATTCTTTTCTTGCTTATTATGCATATATTTTTATATATTGCAATAATATCTATATTGGTAGTTAATATTTAATAGATGCTCTAATCATCTAATTTATTAAGAATTAACTTAAAATTAGCTAGCCATCATCGGCAATCATCCATAAGCTATCAACTATAAACCTCTTTAAATCAGCTCAACTAAGCTCTTTTCTTTTTATTTTTATGTCATTTTGAGATGCTTATCATAACGATTAGTTATGACACACACATACACACACACACACACACACACACACACACACACACACACACATATATATATATATACACACACACACACACACACACACACACACACATGTATGTATATGATTAGATTCAAATGTGAACCATGTTCTTATTTATGAACCTAAGTTCAATTATGAACCTTAGATCTAATTAAATGGATTGATCAAATTTTCTGTATTCTTCCTTATTTGATTAAAAATATTAGCATTTATATAATAAAAGCACTGCTGGTATATAATAAAAGTACAATTCTCATGTTCGTAAATAAGTTAAGGTTCTTATTGGAACCCCAACCCCCCGCATACAAACACACATACACATCTCTCTCTCTCTCTCTCTATATATATATATATATATATATATATATATATAGAGAGAGAGAGAGAGAGAGAGAGAGAGATGTGTGTGTGTATATATATATTGGTCAGTTATCTTTTTATTGTTGATAGACGAGAATATGGTAAGAAGAAAGGAAAAAAAAAGAGAAATTGAAAATAGGAAAGAGAAGGGGATTGGTGTGGGGGAGTAAAAATCAAAAAAATAAAAAAAGGAAAAAACAAATAGGAAAAACTGGAAAATGGAAATTGCAAAAAATTTAAAAAAAAATGTAAAGATAGTTGTTAAAAAAAATATCGGAAGAAAAATTGAAGAAGAAATAAAAAATAGCAAAGTATAGTAAAAACTAAAAAGAATAGAAAAAAAAGTAGAAAGTAGGAAGAAATGAGAAGAAAGAAAATTAAAAGATTAGGTGAGAAAAAAAAAAAGAAAGAAGAAAATAAATAAAAGTGATTGGACTTGCCAAGATTACGAAACGAAAGTGATTGGACTTCCCGCTGCGCACTCTCTAACTCGAGATCTTGTTCCCGATGTACACGCTTTAACTCAAGATTATGCTCCTGCTGCGCATGCTCTAACTTAGTTAGCTTGTACATCTTTTCCATCGCTTGCTGATCTCATCTCGCGGCTTCAAGTTCCTTCAGCTGCGCCTGGAGCTCCGTCACCTGAATCTTATAGTACTGGTAGGAGCAAGAAGCGCCCCTCAAACCTTTCGAAGAAGCCACCAACTTCTCAAAGCAATCAGTGTCGTAATGCCGGGCCTTCCTCTCCCCGTCGATTTCAAGATAAACAAAGTCCTCGTTATCTGAATCCTGTGATGAAGCACGTGTCTCATCCAGGCGTCTATGGAACTCCTAAAATACAAACCATTCATAAATTGTACATCTATATGAAAATTGATAAATAAGTTAATTTATACGTATTAAGAAAGAAGATAATTACATCCGTAGATGTTGATCTCTGATCAACAAATAATCTGTCACGCTTCATATGCGTACGTAGAAAAAACTCATACGTAGTGGCCGACCGACCCTTCACCCGTTCCTGTATTCAAATGAAATTATAAAATAATTAACGTTAAATAAATAAATAACTTATTACGATTTAAAGCTACTTACAATATTGAGTAAATGATCAATAGTAGATCTAGACCCCTCGATTTGCTTCGACATCATTATACTCGGACCAGCAGGCACGCCCCACCTATTGGCGCTGCACTGATCGGACCTGGGTTTTTTTTTCGAACTTATCCACTTTATAGTCCATGCCCTAGTTGAGATGCATGATAGATAATAAAATTATTAATCATTTATAATACTAAAAAACCTTAATTTACTAATAACAGAAAAATCGCTTACCTCTAGACATCTTCAACAATGTACGTGGTCTCATACCGGTCCGATTACGAGTCTGCTTATACTCGTTCAGCCGCTTACCTTACTTTTCTCCCACCCCCCCTGAAAAACTCCATTTGTACATCATTGTCACCGAACAATTCGTATTCCAAAAACAACGATCCTACAAAAAATATTAATAAATAAATACATATATATATATATATATATATATATATATATATATACATATATATATATATAATATTCTCATCAAATATTAATGAATTTATACATGAATAACTTATTCACCAGGAACATGGTCCACCACGACTCACGCATAGGCTTAGGGACCGCCTAAGATTGCCACCCGACAGGATGGAGTCTATAATTGTGTTATTGGTTAAATATATTATTTAATAATACTGATGATTTGAGAATTATAATTATTACTTTATTTACTTCTTATCGCTGATGAGATAAACCAAGTGTCGCCCATCTGACACAGCCGATGCAGACCTCAACTTGCCTGCGTCAAATGGCATGAATGCAACCATATATGGTGGAGTCACTGCTGGCTCTGAACCGAGACCCACGTAGTCATCGTCATAATCGTGAAGATGTGTTGAAGACGATGATAGTAGATCTCTAGATAGTCCAGTTGATCGATCGCGTCCACGACCCCTTGTTATCTAATAAAAATACATATAATATGTGAATTTTACAAAATACAATTATATCAAAAGGTTAAAATAAAAGCAATAACAATATGACCATTTTAAAAGATCCAAGTACAAATCAACTAGTTAAAATAAGAGCATTTTACACATTTTAACTACATCGTCATGCCTCTATAAACTAGTCATCTGGATCGACATTTTTACTATTAAAGTTATCATCAAACTCATCTTCATCTCTATTCATTGGTGAGTCACTCCTCTTTTGTATCATCATCTGCCTCATTAACAAGTTCATCCACATTATTGTAAATGTGGTCATGCAATTGGAAATTGACATCATTTAATTATATTGAATTGTGTGTATCTACAGCTTCTCCTTGAAATGATTGCTCGGGTAGAGGTTTGATATACTCAATATTTGATCTCGCCTTGATTTTACACATTGCCCACAAGTCAAGCTTGTCTCTTTTCAAACTCAGGTACGCATAATAATAAACTTGTACAACCTGGGCATCAAGTCCAAAAGGTTCATATCGATTGAAACTACGCTTGTAATTAATATCGACAAGCTTATATTAAGGATGAACTTTTGTGCCTGCAGGAGTTGGATCAAGTCAGTCACATTTGAACAATAATATGTTTTTCACCGTTCTCCATGTGTATTCGAGTTTCACAATTTCTATGACACGACCATAATAGTCATACTTGGTTGCCCCATAATTTGATGCTTTAATACAAACTCCATTGCTCGAAGTTAATTTTTAGATATGTGGTCGACTGTTTGAAACCTATACCCATTTATCTTACAACCAGTGTACATTTCACACATCTTGATGGACCCTTTGCTAGGCTTCTAATGTTCTCTTCGGTAACATTGTTTGAAGGGTCTCTAGCCTATAACATTGAAATATCATTTTTATTTAGGAAATATATTAAATAATCACAAATGGTAGTTAAATGATATGTATCTCGGTATTGAGCAGCTTAAGTAAAGTTTGAACCAATTTGCAAATCCATTTTTCAATTTATCATTGAGCCTATCATCTATAATGTATTGTTAAAGACGTTGATTCTCTCCGTCTAAATACTACATCATTTATTAGAAAAGTGAGTACACAAAAGTTTGAATGCATTAAATATGCATTTACTTACAGATTTAAAAAGAGAATATGTACTTAGCATATTATTGGATTTCATCGTAATTCAATAAGACGTACATCCTTGCAGCATTATATTCAGGTTTCTCTAGGAATTTTTCCCCTTTGTTATGAATGTTTCACTAGATTATCTAAACACTGAGAGAACTTCATCATTGTCGTCTACACCATCCTGAATATCATCATTTACAGAAAATGTTGTTCTTTTAGTTAGCACATTGTCTTTAAAACTGTATGAACTAAAAGTCGATGTCCCTTCAACCAGAAATGTGTTTTCTATCGATCCTTAAATACTCGCCTTGTTCTTTATATTGTTCATTAGTTACGAAGATATCTCTTGAATGGGTACATCAATCTGTATTGCATTGGGCAAGCAATTCTTGCTTCATGGGCTAAATGAATAGGTAGATGCTCCATTAAGTCAAAAAAACTGGGAGGGAAGATTAGTTCTAGTTGGTACAAGATTAGCAGAATATCACATTGTAAACAATGCATATCTTCGCTCCTAAGGAATATTGACATGAGGTCCTTGAAAAAAAAGCTCAATACAGTAAGAGTCTTCCACACATGTGGAGGAAGTAGTTCACGAAAGACAATTAATATCAACCTTTATATGAATATGTGACAATCGTGGCTTTTCATCCTGATCAACCTCAGTCATTTTTTATCGATGCAACACCATAAGTTTGATGTGTACCCATTCACACAATGCATCTTTCGATGGCTTATCAAGATTATAACAAGATTTGGGAAACTTTCCTAATCCATCTAGCGCCAGCTCCAAACGATTATAATAGTCATTCAACTCTTCCTTTAATTTAGGACTGCCTTTCGCATTCCCTTTGATACTTATCACCATGTTAAATACATTTTCAAAAATATTTTCCTCTTTGTGCATAACATTTAGTTTGTGGGGAATCAAACTTGTGTTCTAATATGACAAATCCCAAAAGATACTTCTTTTCCTCCAACCAAACATTTTAGATATTTATGCATTAATGTCTGCTAGATCTAGATTAATAACTTTCAGAAGTCTCAATCTTTCTATCTTTGCCAAATTCTCCTTACCTAACTGGATGTTCGGTGATAAAGTCTTGACTAATTGTCTTTTCCAAAAATATCATTTATCAATTCAAAAATAGTAACCGCATTCAAGAAGTTCTCGGTGATTGTCAAAAAATGATTGCTTCCACTACACTTAAGGGTGAAGGCATCTGAGCATTCCATACACTATGGTCAAGCCATTCTCTCGGTCGTACTCTAACCGAACAAATATAGAATACATAGGAAAAACACTAATTTTCCATATAAGGAATGCTCATAACTAGAAGTTTTATTTTTAGAGATATTGTATGAGGGAGCTCAACCATTCACAACTGATTCAATTTGGAAATTAGAGGTTGTAGAAATACATTTAGTTTATCATTTGTATTTTTGGTCCCTGGTATAAGAACACTGAGAAACATAAATTATTCTTTCATACTCATTCATGGAAGCAAATTGTATAGTATAACGATAATAGGCCACAAGGAATATTGTGCACCAAAACTTTCAAATTGTTAAAAACCATCTGTATAAAGACTCAATCTCATGTTTTGAGTTTCGACTGCAAAACTTGGATGAGTTTGACTAAAATGTTTCGAAACTTCTGAGTCGGATGGGTGGCACTTAATACCATCTTCAATCATGTTGTACGCATGCCACCTCGTATCCTTTGCAAACGCATCAAATGCATACAACCTATGCAGACAGGGACCTAATAGAAAGTATAATACATCTTCTTGTACGCGATGTGAGCCTTTCACCATTTTGCATTACTGTGAGAAACGAGCTTAAATCGAGGTTCATTACAAAATCTATAATTAAACAGCTTATAATCATCTCTCCAGTAGATCATACAATTATTCATGCAATAATCTATCTTCTCGACCGGTAAGCCCATACCCCTTAGTAACTTCTTACCGTTGTAGAAGTTATTAAGTACGAGATTATCTTTTGGTACAATCTCTTAGATTAATTCAGTTACTTGATTATAACATTTATGAGACACGTGATTCTTTGACATATATTCATGAGATGGGAAACTAATGACAATTGAGTATGTCCCTCTCACCCGGATTACAAAGGTTTATTTCCAACTTTCAACATGTCATAGAATTTCTGGGCCTTGGGGTTCGAGGACTCTTCCATAGCGGCATCTACGTCAAAATCGGGTCCAGTTACATCCTTAACCATATTTATTTACGCGTTTGATAATTCTTCTGGAGCAACGTAAGAAGGTTCTCCAGCATGAGAATTATAATGGTGACGAGTGTTGGATAGATGTCTTTCCTCATGGTAAGTCCAGATATAGTAATTCGGTTCAAATCCGTTTTTAACTACGCGATACTTGATCTTGTTGATGTTGAGAAGCCTACAATTTGTATATTTATTATGATTACAAGGACACTTCAACATCTCTCTATCCTTATGTGTAGAATGTGGATGAGCAAATTTATCAAAACTCTCGACTCCATCCACGAATTGTGGGGATAGTAAGCCATTAACTATTCGTTTATACATCCAACTACGATTAGAACTCATCCTATACTTTCTTGATTATTATTGAAGTGATTGAATCATTGATATATGAGTAGTATGAGGGTGTCTATATATATAATGATTGAGTTATTGGTAAGGGGCATATCCCATTCGAGAATGTGACAATTAGTAATACGCCATCTTAGTATATGAATCTTGTTTGGCTAGATTTTTTGACAGCATCTACTCTCAATTCTCTAAGTATACATATACTGCAGTACACCCGAGAACAAAAGAGAGATACGGAAACTAAAATTAAAAAAAAAAACAAAAAAACACATACACATAAGATAGCCCTATTTTAATCATGTTCCCAAGTTGTCCAAATAAGTGGATAGTTCAGGATTTAGTATCAAACTCTCTATTGGATACTAAGTCCACACAGTTCTAAGGTGTTTGAATGGGCATGCATGGAAAAAAGAATATAAATTAAAAAAATCTGTTATTAGAGGGACAAAATCTCTCGCTCGACGCCATACACCATGTCATCAATCCCCGGCGTCACCATATATCACACTATCAACTAATCAACACATTTGAAAACCAAGAGTTTTAGAATTTTAAAATCTATTTTTTGGAGGGACAAAACCTCCGTCCGGCCACGTCATCAACCCCCGATGTCACTATATACCACACTAACAACCAGTCAACACATTTGACAACCAAAAGTTTATTAAATTCCCAAATCTATTATTGTATGAATAAAACCTCCCGGTCGGCGTCGTGCACCACATCATCAACCCCCGACATCACCATATACCACACCAGTAATCACAAACCAATACCGACCAGTTACAACACCAGCAACCAGTCAACTCATCAATATATCCACAATAATTCATAAACAAAAAATGATTCAATAATGCAACAATTCATACATGAATATATTCACAATATATTTCTCGTTTATGAATATATCCACATAACGTCAATATATTTAAAATTACTAAGCCCTAATTAGGAACTAAACACTATATTAAACTTATGAAACTACTATGGACCATAGTTAGGAAAT
The DNA here is from genome assembly GCA_014905375.1 of Phtheirospermum japonicum. NCBI lineage: Eukaryota > Viridiplantae > Streptophyta > Magnoliopsida > Lamiales > Orobanchaceae > Phtheirospermum > Phtheirospermum japonicum. The sequence goes on from BMAC01000345.1 coordinate 643,676, forward strand.
CCAAAACTAATTTAAAGCATGGTTGGTATATCTATGATGCTAGAGGCGAAAGTTTATGGAACAAAAAATGATACTATCACGGGGTGGCAATACCAAACTGCTCTGGACCACCTACCGTCTAAATTATTCCAATTTACTATGAACCGTAATTGGTAACTCGAGACTACTATATATGGAAGTGATCAGAGTACTTCAATAATATTCTGTATCATATGCTGAAAATTCTAGACTACTCTGTACCACTATTTAATAATTGAGACTACTTTGTACCACAACTTCAAAATGATTTGAAGCTATTATGAACAAGAATTTGTAATTCGAGACTAAATAAAATTAACTTGATTCTGTTATGTACAATATGCTTATAATACTAGCCTACTCCGTATCGCTGTTAAATAGTTCGATACATCTATGGGAGAACGTGAGCCAAATAAAATGATATTCCTTTGATAATGAAACTCCTGTAGGATAAAATCTTATAACTACTGGGAAGAAGTATTTAGATAATTTGAGACTCCTTGCAAAATACTCCAACAAATACATATTACTAATAATAATTGCATTTTACTATAATCCTGAGTTCTTTTGCCTACCCTCATACTTTTATCCGACGACGGATACCTCTCTGTACTAATCAGCAGTTAATAAGTTCTTTATGTGTCTTGGGATCAACGTTTAGAATATCCTCATTATTTAAATTAGTAGCAACAGTCGTAGGTCCAGTTTGGATAAAATGACTCAGCGTTCCACCATTGCGCGAAATGTCAACTCTAACTCGAACCAATCTTAATGATATTACAAGATTAACAACCATTTTAAAATTAGTCTCATTACCAAAGACATATATCGGACATTTCATAATGGAATAATACATTTTATATACACCGGATCTAGGTGTCTCTAGCGTGCGCGGACTCGGGTCATTAGGGCATCAAAAGAGAATCCCGACTTTAGCCAACTATGAGCGTCTCCCCACCACAATTATATAAAATAATAATACCTCCATAGTCAGTGAGACCTACGTAAATTAAAATTAATATTAGGTAGTTCAAAAAGCATTTGACCACGAATATTGTCACATTAGTATGGGATAATAAAAAGGTAGCATGGAATCAAATCTGATTCCATACTCCACATGAATTATGTATTCTATTGTTTAATAAATTGATTTATTCTTTACAAATTGAGACTGTGATCCAATCATAATTTCAAAGTTGTAATAAAGTAGTTTATAACTCACAGAAAATCGTCATTTATAATTCACAAAAGGATGTAACACTGTAAAAAAAAATCAATGGAAAAATGGATGTTAGTCAGCAAGTAAATGGAAAATCAACAGACAAAATCAATGAAAAGTCCTACATGACATGAATATGAAGCAAATTAAAACCATAATTATTATATTCTTGTTAAAGCATTTCCTACGTATGATTTTCGAAATGCAGCACAACCATCAAATCACTTCGTAAGCATAAGAATAGTAAATGAACATAAGTGAGAGAAAAGCAAGAATAAGAGACCAAAACAAATAACAATAGTCATTAAATAAGCAAAAAATTCTTCCAAGCGGCCCACTAAAAAAATAAAAATAAAATAGAGTTCATGCCCAAAAATAATTCACAAAAGTCATCGTTTATAATTCACAAATGGATGTTACACTATCCAAAAGAAAATTCAATGAAAAGATCAATGAAATCATGCTTGGACAAAACTCGTAATTTTGAATTTAGCAAAGGGTGCGGATATACGCACCCCAGGAATTTATGAGTTCAGCCCGGTTGATAAGAACACCCCAAAAATTTTGAAAATATAGTTCTTTTTACTAAGTTAACCCCCAATAACACCCCATTTTATCCCCATATAATATAATAAATAATATAATATTATTATTTACATTAAAAAGAATAATAATAAAATGGAAAGAAAAAGGGAAGAAAAGTGAGAGAAAGAGAGAAGTCTCGGCGCGAAGAAGAAGAAAGAAATGCAGAGAAGAAAGAGGGGAGAAAAGAGAGGAAATATTGTTTTTAAAAATCAGCGAGGAAGAATGGAACGGGGTGAATCATCAAACGTGAGAGGTAAGTTTATCATTTGGTTTGATTGAATTATTTAGGTTAGGGTTTAAAGTTTTTGATAGAACTTGATGTGTTTGATTCTGGTTCTTAGAACCATAGCCGTGTGTTCGGCTTAATATTTCGAATATATATCCAATGTTCATGACTGTCAATCGAACAATTTCTGCCAGAAAAGTTGAAAACGGAGACGTTCGAAGTATTTTTTTGAACACAAAGATTATGTTCGAAAATAAATTTCGAACACTATGTCTTTGTTCGAAAATTACATTCGAACAATGCCAATTTGTTCGAAGTAAAATCTCAAACAGAATGCTTATGTTCAGTTATATTTTTCGAACACAACAGAAAGCATTTAATGATATATGGTGACTTCATCCAAATGACATTGAAGAATTTCGGAATCGATGAGCGATATTTTTTTGAAATAGGATAATCGAATGAGTATAAACATGTGTTATTATAGTTGTAAATTTTGGAAGTTTATTGATTGTGTTGGTGTTTGTCTTTTGGATTTAAGATGTTACATGTATGTGGTCACAAACTTACTTTGTGTAGGCTGTACGTATTTCATTATTCAAAATTTTAGTTGGTTTGATGAAATTATGTTCTTGATATTTGACTTGAATGAATTGTTTGGTGTTGTTTGCGTATTGTTTGGTTGGGCTATGATCCAGAAATAGGTTACAAATACATGTCTCATTTTTAAATTGTGTTTATTTTTTGTCCAATCAGCTATTGATGATGGAGATGCGGAAGGATTCAGAATAAAACCAACGACATCAATCAGAAGGCAACGAGGTCGGGGCCCATCAAATCGGAGGCAGAGAAATATTGATTCTGGAAATATGGAAGAGCCACCTATATCGAATGAAGATGTTGAAGAGGGTGGAAGAGTGCGGCGTGCATCTGTTCCTGCTGAGGATGAGATACTCAAGGCTCCTCATCCTGGAGGTCCTGAGATTATCACTTTGTTGGCTAGTTTTTCGACACATGTTGCTTCAAAAATATGGTTTGGCGTCGAACGAGATATTTTGAGATTTCAGTGTCATTCATTGAAATTGTCTCAGTGGGAAGTTCCAAAACTCGAGACTGTACAGTTCAGAAGATTAATTAGGCGCTCGAAGCTTCTTCCGTTAAGAGATATGTCATATCCCATTCCAAATAGAACTTTGATAAGTGCGTTTGTTGAACGTTGGCATCCGGAAACCAATATATTTCACATGCCGTTTGGGGAGATGACCATCACATTGGACGATGTTTATTGTTTGACTGGCTTATCGGTTTTAGAAAATCCTGTGGAGCTTACAGGAGAACAATTGGAGGAGAAAGGCGATGCTTTGGTGTCGCGGTTGTTAGGAGTTGAACAATTTGAGGCCTACGAAGAGATTACTCACACTAGGGGTAGTTATGTGAGACTTGAGTGGATAAAGGAGAACTTTTATGAGGCTTTTAGTCTGAGGATCTAAAGAATCTGGAATATGCAACGCGATTGTAGGTTTTGTACACTTTAGGATGCACGTTGTTCGCGGATAAGACTGGAAACAAAGTAATGACCACGTATCTGAGATTGTTGGAAAATCTTGATCAGATGAATTTGTACGCGTGGGGCACCGCTGCTTTGGCTTTTTTGTATAGGCAGCTAGGACACGCATCAAGATGCAAGGTCAAATCTGTCTGTGTATACTTCACTTTACTTGAGGTATGATTTTTTTACTATCTTCCAATAAACTCGCTATTAGGTGTGGATATATGCAATAAACTTGTACTTACTATAATGAAATGTTGCAGGCGTGAATATATGCATATTTTCCTAACACACAGTATGATGTCAACCAACCTTTTGCATTTAGGTGGTCACCATCATCACGATCAGCAGGACGGCTAGAAGAGATTGTGGGACATAGAGAGACACTCGACTCGCTGACGGTATCAGATGTAAGTTTCAATGATTTCCTCATGTTTTTATAGATTTCATACTCATATTAATTATTTATACAATAATTGAGGGAGTCACAATATGTAGGTTGATTGGTCCTCATCGACACCATTCGGGATAAGTATAGATTTTGCTCGGTGGCTTTTTTTCAAGGGTGCATTAGATGTTTCTCCATTATTGAGCCCTATCATCCGGATAGTGTTCTCAAATAGTTTGGTCATGTTCAGAGAATTCCAGATGCCCCTCTTGGTCCGAGGGTTGCAATACGACCTAAAAACAGTACTCGCTACAAGGTAGAGTGGGCATCTTTGCTTGCAAGCTATTTTATGCAATGAGATTCTCATTTGCAGGATGACCATCGATGTGGGCGTAAAGTGAGCTTTCTGGGGTAGACTTCGCCAGAATACATGGCATGGTACATCAAGCATTCTCAACCTATCATGCAAAATCCAGAACGACGTTCGACTAATCTTAGTCGCTCTTTGATGGCCAGTGCAGCTGAGCAGATAAGGCTTGCATGAGATCTGCTTCAAGGAGTGGTGCAACGATGGAGGCGTCGGAAAGAAGACCTCGCGGAGGACTATCTCACAGTGGAGGATGCATACAAAACCTTAGGAGGAGGGGGTAGTGATAGTGATGAAGCCTGAGCCGTCCAGTGGTAGACGTAGTGGTCGAGTATAATGTTCTAGGAGTTGTCGGGATTTATTTATGTTGAATTATTATTTGTGTTCAGTGCTTTTGGATGTTTGGTAGTTCGAACTTGTGTTTTGGATGTTCATTAGTTTAACAATGTTTCTTTTTTTTTTTTGAATTGTTTCTTGTCTTGGTGAATTGTTTATTATATTGCTTAATTATTTTTTTTGTGTGTGTGTTTAGTAGTTTTGGTGTTTTGTTGTTGAATTATTTTGAAATGGACCAAACAGAGAGGTGTTTGAATTATGTATTCGAACATACTGCACTTGTTCGAAATTTACAGCCGAACATGTGCAGAACGTTCAAGAAAAGTATTCGAACACCTCTCTATTTTCGGGTGGACCAAACAGAGAGCTGTTCGGGGTAAATATTCTAACATATTGCATTTGTTCGAAATTTACAGCCGAACTTGTGCAGTACGTTCGAGAAAAGTATCCGAACACCTCTCTGTTTTCGGGTGGACCAAACAGAGAGGTGTTCGGAATATGTACTCGAACATACTGCACTTGTTCGACATCTTTGTAGCGAACAAAGTTAATAAGTTCGGTTCTTATACTCGAACGTCTGTTGTTCGAAATTTGTATTTTGAAAATGTGTATTACGTTCGAGGTAAATATTCGAACACCTCTCTGTTTTCGGTTTCTATATTCGAATGTATTGTGTTCGACATCTTTTTTGAATACCTCTCTGTCAGGTTTGGCATTATAAAATGTTTTGAATATCCTAATATACGTTCAACATACTACTAATCATAATATAAGTCCGAAACATAGTTAAATGTACTTATAAAACAGAAAACACAAATTACATAGTGCCACGTTTAATAAAAAATAAACCAAACGATCATAATAAGTTTAATTCCCTGCCACAAGGTCATTGTATAACCTAAGTTGTTGAATGCACAACACTTCCCATCCCTTTGCACAATCCTCAGGTAGTGGATGTCCCGGCCGTAAGTTCACCTATTAACAAAAAAAAAATTGATTACTATGCTGTAAGTACAATCACATATATATTAAAAAATAAGCGACCTACCGCAATAAAGTGTGTTTCACCAGAGACTAATGCGATGCATATGCATTTAGGGTTAACGGAAACTGGAACCGATGATGTAAAAGGCAAGTATGTGTTGCAAGCCCTTAGGGATAATACCACCAATATGACATTGTACGCATATGTAATAAGGTAATCCATCTCTGGTATTAACAACCAATGTTTCATGGGTGCATGTGTATCATATTAGTTCAGTGCGCATAACACATCATCAACAGCTCCGCGTGCGATGAATACATTAGTGTACATATCACGATATTTTTGCAACTCATCACTAAGGTCTCGCCGCACTTTGCCCCATGAGTCCTCGCCAAAACCCATTAAATGAGCTACTGCACGGAAGCCGCAATGACCATCCCCTAGTACATTATTTGTTTCAAGGATGTAATCACGAAATAGGGTAGGAAGTTCATCCGTAAAATATCCATGTGCAACTGATCTCGTTTTTTTTCGGATAATCAATTGCTTTTGTTTTGGAGCAGAAATGAACATCGGTTTCATAGGAATGGACCCACTCAAGTCGATACTTTGTTCCATTGAAGAACAGCTATCATGAAATGACTCCATTTACTCAAATTTGCTCGGATCACACTTTGTTGAATTCACATTCTTTGCGCGTTTGCCCTTTGGCCTTCCACGAGGTCGTATAGGGACCTCAGGCGGAATCAAAGACGTTGTGTCAGGTTTCAAAATTTCTCTCAACCTTTTCAACATTAGTAGCTGCTCAGACTGATAAACCAAATTAAACTTGTTCAAGTAGTCCGCAATGCTATTTTTCACCCGATTTTGAATATCTTTTCCAACACTCGCATCATCCCATTGAGTTGGTTATATGTCTAGTTTTTTTCAAGACTTATCCACACTATCTAGTGGTGTTGGCATCCTCAACCGCTTGAATTCACTAATCTCGTGTGCACACGGCAAACCACACGTCTTTCTTAGCAAACAACCATAAAGCAATGAGTCGATGCCAATATCATTTATAACCTTCATTTCATTTACGAATTTATCCAACGCCGCAATAGAAATCTCACCACGTAGTATCTTGAAAATAGTCGGCTGATAACGATGTTGGACTATATGAATACTCTTCTCAAACGAAGTCTTAATTGCAGTGTGTGAAATCTCGAGAAGAGAATGTATTTTTGTCCAACATGTCTCAAAGGTTCCCATACTTGATCCCACATGTCTTTTCAACTTGGCATGCGCACTTTCGGCCCTAAAAAAGACATTAGAATAAGCTTTCATAATAAAAATAAAAATAAATAAATAGTCGCAAATATTTAAAAAGTAAACATAAAATATTTTTATGTACCTATTCGTCGTCGTATTATTGATAATATTATTTGTCCATGCAGAGATAAAGCGATCTTTGTAGGGATTAACCCACTGATTAATACAATATTCTATGGCTAATGGATGATCGGAATAGTCAGCCTCAAATCTCTTGAGTTGTTCATTGAAATCAACTTCGTTATCAGCAAGCATCACTTTATTCCATGAATTATTGAAAGATTCAAACTCTTCTTTTGTGCGAAACATCTTCTTACAATTTGCCAGCACATTTTTACCAATGTGCCAACGACATAAAACTTGTCTCGCCTTTGGAAAAGTAGCCGACACCGCATTAATTAATGCGTTTTCCTTATCAGTGACAATAACTGTGGGCAAACACGTGGGATTCATCAATGACTTTAGGATTGAGCATGCCCACATATAATTTTCCTCGCGCTCACGCTCCATGTAAGCGCAAGCAACCATAAACGTCATATCCGTCGACGTCACTCCAACTATCTCCAATAAAGGCATTTTATAACGATTCGTCTTGTATGTACAGTCCATCAACAAGACAGTGGTAAATGCACGAAGTATATCAACCGAAGTTGGATGAGCAAAAAAATCTTTAACTTGGTCAGTCGTACTACAATGATTCACGTGGAAAAAATAATGATTCTCCTCCAATTTGGACATGAGAAATTGTAGTTGTGATCTGCCTGAATGCTCCACAGCTCTTTGGTTTGCTTGAGCATTGTAAATAGTACTCATTGTTGACACATTTTCAGGATGTCTAACTTTCAATCCGTGCAATATATCTTTTGGTCAGTTGTTGCTTCTTGTCATATCAACAATAAATGCATTTTCAGTAGGAGTTAAGCGACTGGCATAGGAATGGCCTTCAAAGTGTTTAGCAAGAGGATGATTATGCATGCCACATGTTATTTGTAATGACCACTTCTCCTCACCGCCAACAAACATTTGAGAGCCGTTTAAAAGGAATGGACATCCGCACTTCTTTGTCCTAGTTTGCCTCTTCTTTGATTTTTTTTCCTTCCATCTCCATCTCCAACTCGTCAGGTAGTGAAGTTTGTCTAACCATGCCACGATATTTTCCACTTCGCTCGCATGCTAAAATAATTCGAGCTCGCCTTCCACTCTCTCCACTGTCTGATCTTTTAACTACTATCACCATACGATTCTCAATTCCTTTTGAATGAACCCAATTTACTATTTCATCTCTAGATTCAAAATAACTCGTTGTGTTGAATAAATAAGAGTAGTTTGCAATCACATCGCTCCTGATTGGACTAGCATTACTATTTTCGCTTGCCACTGTCTTAGATTCCTGGAAAAAAAAGGTTCAAAAATAATTATATAATAAACACATTATGATCCAAAGAAAGTATCGAGTTACAGAGACATGTTCGAATACGATATTCGAACATTATTGGACATGTTCGAAATTTATGCCCGAACTTTATATACATGTTCGAAAAAATATTTCGAACATGTATAAAATGCTCGGAATTTTTTTTCGAACATGTTCAATATGTTCGGCCATAAATCCCGAACATAGATCAATTGTTCTTGAAAACCAGTTCGAACAGAGTCGTGATTTTCAGCCCAGAGAAAAATAATATACAAAAAAAAAAAGATGTCAACAACACTCACATTAGTTATCTTGTTCGTATCAATATCCTCCATTCTTATAGGTTGTAACGTGGAATTTTTGTTAAGTGTTGTTAAGTATTGAGAAAGGTTTTTGGTGAAGTAGAAGTACGTAAGTTTTGGTGAAGGAGAAGTACGTAGATTTTATCATACGTAGGTTTTATCATATATATATATATATATATATATATAATATATATATATATATATTATAATTGTATAAATTTTATTTTTTCCATTTTAATTAATATTGTAAGTAAGGTTATTTTTGTCTTTCTAATTAAGGTTAATTTTATCTAAAATCACTTGGGGTGAACTCATAAATTCTTAGGGTGCGTATATCCGCGCCCTTTAGCAAAAGGTGTTACTCTGCCAGAAATAATACTTGAAAATCAACAAATAATCATTGTATCGGTTTCTATATGTTAAAATACGTGGGTTCACAATTTGTATTACTATGTAATACTCAATCGACTCTTGAAAGGAAAACAAATAGAACTTCTCGCCGATGGAGAAATTGAAAACTAATCCATAAATATCGAGTCTGTTTTTTGTGAACTGACCCATAAACGGATCCATGTTGTGTCTATTTTGCTTTCAAACTGGACTAAATTTGTCAATCACTTATATAATTAGAATTAAGTGGGATATATTTATTTTAAATAAAAATTAAAAAATTCATAAAATTATATGGGAATTAAATTTTGTGGTTTATGTGTATATGTAAAGTTCCCCCTAAAAGAAATTAGTTTATCAACTCCTGTCACATATATTCTTTTTGGAGTTTATATGATACTTTAAGAGAAAGTAACCAAATACTTGGTCAAACGCTCCAAATTGTTAGACCGTAGGAGGACCAATTTGAATACTAGGGTTTCGTATGATATTATCGTTCACATCACAACGAGTACACTGCGCACACCAGCAACACATCTGAGCAGGTTAGTATCAATACCGGATATGTCCAATCTTATTCAGTTTGTAATAGCTGCATAATATTATTATTAATTGATTGTAGTTTATGGATAGAGTAGGCCTGGTGATAAGTTTAGCCTCATTTCTCTGCGAATATCAATTTGTAGCTTGGAAGATTTAGGAATATAATGTGTGTGTGTCTGAGGAAAGATAGATCACATTGGAGGTCAAAATCAGTTGTAAGTGTTATTACTCGCTTGGTGAATTTTATGTTTAATTTTGCATTTAATTTGTAATGTTGTGCTCTGTCAGCGTGAGTTTTCTTATTTCACGATGAATGTATTTATTTATCTGCCTTCAAGCAGTATGTTCACCCAATGCAGCTAAAGATTAGTTTATAATACCTGCCTTCTGTTTTTTCTCTCCATCTCTCTTGTGACTTGTGAGCAAGTTATATTGCTGCTAAAGATTATTTTTCTTAGTTTTAGTAATTGCAATTTTTGTAACTTCCAAGTCAGAAGAGAAACGTTGATATTCTGTTCATGTGTATGTACTCTGTGGTTAAGTTTAAGAACCTACGCGAAGGGAAAGTCCGGTATGCATTAGATAAATGTTAACTCTTCAACGAGCGTTGGGACAATAAAAACTGAAAAAAAACAAAAAACATAATACTACTATATAAGATTTATGTGAGAAGACATGTTTATCGTATTCGTATCTCCCTCGAATATTATTACAGCATAATTTCTTCTTGGTAGTACATAAAGTAGTCCGAATTATTATTATTATTATTTGTTTTGTTTTGTTTTGTTTTGGGGTTTGTAATTTATACCTAGACTTTAGCATAGGATTTACGTTGTGAATAATCAATTCTTTACTTTGAATGTAACTTGAGTAAAGTTTTTTTCGAATGGTTCAGGAGCGTGAAAGACTTGCACAATGGAAGCTCAACAACATCTAAAAGTCGACTCGCGTGTTAAAGCCACCATTCACCTTGGATCCGAGACATACTCGGCTCAGGCAATAAACAATAACAGCCTTATCTCCGAGCAACTAAATTCAGTCAAGGAGCAGAGCATGAGCCTTCTCAAGGATTTCATTACGAAGCATAATATTCCAAATGATGTTCCTGACGAGCCTGATGAAATTTCCTCTGAAGACGATGACGAAATGTCTCCGAATCCTCCAGTGAAGAAATCAAAGAAGCGACAATAGATTGTTAAAGTTAGATCGCATTAAAGTTCAGAAGGACGTGATCTTGTATTGCTAGAGGAGGTTCATTTGTTGTTAAACTGTTTTTGGAGTTTGCCTCAGACAGTTTTTAAGACTTAATACCTAGACTGTAATATGGTTTTCGATATTATTATGTGGGATAATTGCTGTTCACAGCAAAATATGTCTGTGTCATCATGTGATGTTGCAAACTGCACATTTTGGGCTCTTAATTTTTTTTCCCTTTCAACTGAGTTGAATCTTGGGTTTAGCAGTTTTTAAGGCTTCATGTGAAGGTCTTGGGTAATTTATTAACATTTGCAAAAGTATTCAGTTAGCAGTTATTGTGAATCATGTGAAGATGGGGTTATTTATCAACATTTGCAAAGGTGGTGAGTTACAGAGTTTGTGTAAAATGGACTGCACTTGTCTTTTTTTTTTTCCCAATTATTTATTTATTTGAACTTCTGATGGAGATATGGATAGTTTAATTAATCGTGTCTTTTATTTATTAACGAAGAGTCTTGATCAATAAGTTAATTTATATTTACAGTTTCCATTCGCATTGTAATCATCGGAGATTGGATTAATAAAAATATATTGAGAACTTTTGTTCTTGTTCGTCTTTAATCTGAGAAGGCACTTTGTTTCAAATTTTACCTAAATTCTTTCACACAATCTCAACAAGAATGGTGAAACTCGTTCTGGTGATAATTTGATAGATATACCTTTGATTAGGACTTTTCCACATTTCATCTCAAAGAGGATCTAAGCTAACTAAGCTAAACAGTGCTTTTCTTTACCGACGAGCTTATGAAAACTGGGAGATTTTTCTAGGTTTTCTCGTGACACTCACATGAAGGGAGTTGATCAGCCCAAGACAGGTTTTTTCTTAAGGTTTTCTCATCAAACTCAATTTCCCGCTTACGATCTGGTAATGTTAAAAATCCGCTGGCACTTAGTATGTTAGTTGCCTCATTTGAATGTTGATTCTGTCTAAAGAGTGACCAATCTCAATGGATACCATAAAAAACACTCGCGCGTTCATCTTGTTCAATCCAGTCAAAAATTGACAAATGAATAATGCTTCTTGGAAATGAAATTTCAATCAAAACATTTCAACTTGATTAGAATTTTGATGAACTTCATGTCCCATTTCCTCGTCTTAAAATAAGTTGCCTCAAAAGTCAATGGAAAGATTTTACTAGTTTTAAGGCATCATCAAGTACAACAAGGTTTAACATAATGCATAATGAAAAGTAAGCCACCATATTCATCGAAATCCAATAGGCACCTAAAAAAGAAAATAAATAACAAAATTCATAGTAAAAATTAAAGGCCACATGTGGCATACTTTTTTCAAAACAGCCATATGATAGCACCACCATCAGTAACAAACTCAAGCCTTCCTTGCCAATTGTGATTCAGGCTGCAAAACACAACACAAGTACAAATATGGATCAGAAGACAATATATATACACACCCGACATCAAATAGCAATTTGCACAATCAAAAATTTCAAAGAATTTATGGTTACCTCCTTTTTGACTGGCTGCTCCTTTTCAGATAAAATCAACTCAATGTGGCAGGGCGATGACATATATGCTGTTAATTAATTTGTGTAAGCAAAATTAAATTTGCAAAAGATTCAATACAAAGCACAAATTGAAGGAGAAATCATAAAGCAAACATACGGTTTATTCTTCCATGAGCACGGTATGTGCGGCGTCTTTGCTTTTGTGCTTGGTTAACCTGAATGTGGGAGATAAAGAGAGCATCCACATCCAAACCTTTTACCTGCGATATAATATTAATTAATAATTGTTAACTATCAATACGAGTGCAAAGAGAAGTTTTACTTTAAAATTATTTATTTTACCTCAGCATTACTTTCAGCATTCTTAAGCAAATCCAAGATGAACTTGGCAGACTTGACAGGCCATCGACCCTGTCCATTTGAATGTCTGTTCTTTGCCTGAGCAGTTCGGCCCACACCTCGACAGAAGCGAGTGAAAGGAATGGCCTGCTTGTGGGCAAGTACGTCCTCCAAATAACTTTTCGCCTTGGTCAGAGGAAGCTTCCTAAGAGCATGCGCTGTTTCCCTAGTGTTCTGCAAAAACATTGATGATACGATTGTATTATATGAGAAAAAAACACTAATACATTAGAAATTACCAACTGGAGCAAAAAACGTCAAACATGTACTTAATCAAGATGTGGGGTCTCTCAATTGTCATGCGTTTTAATGTGTCATTGACTCATTTAAAATAAACATCAAACACTTGGTAGAGCTTCAGTACACATCAGAACGCTATGTCGCTGAACTTCCAATTAAACTAAATTTCTTCAATTTAGCAACGGAACATAATATAAACAGTTTTCCCAACTAAAACTCACAAAGAAACATAGCATTGTTTACTGAACAATCAATCATTGGAGTTGCAACTTTTATTTGTTTACTGAACAATCAATTATTGGAATAACTCATTAAGTTCACCCAATAACATTGCAACTTTTATTTGTTTACTGAACAATCAATCACTGGAGTAACTCATTAAATTCACCCAATAACATTGCAACTTTTATCCCTGATGTTTATAGAGAGGATTAGATACGGATTATGATAGAGAGACCTGCGCACAAATGGCAACAGATTCCTGCTTTTTTCAGGAGGTAACATAAGTAAACTCCCCCAAAAGGATCAAACACCAAAAAAAAGAATACTTTAGCAGCCAAACTTGCACCAAGAAGCAGATTGAACAGCTTAGAAAATAAACTGTAGCATTATTTACTGAACCATCAATTATTGAAATAACTTAATAGGTTCACCCAATAACACTGCAAATTTTATCCTGAAGTTTGAGAGCCCTGATCACAAATGGCAACAGATCCCTGCTTTTATCATCAGGTTACACTTGTATGTTTTCGCAATAAAGCACCAACAACTTTGGAGGATTTCTAACACAGAATTACAGAGCCGCGACAAATGCATTGATATAGATATACAGCACAAAACTCAGCAAAATACAAAATTCACTTATAAACAAAACCAAACAAAAGGGATCAATGTCTACAATATTATGTATCGAAACAAAATTACTTGCAGACAATTAGTGGAGAATCATAAAGAAATTTGAGTACCTTGAAATGAACTCTGAGGTCGGACCCCCTGGCCTTGCAGGCTGCAAAAACATATTGAATATACAGTAATGAGTAAAATATTTCTACAAAATTTGACCAAAAAAAATAATGATCATTAAGATGTAAACAAATGAAAATGAACATAGTAAATTACATTTGGTGACATTGTCAGGCTCTCTTGAATACTTCACCTGATACAAATGAATAGGAAATTAAATCTTAAAACCAGAAGATAAGAACACAACACGTAGAAACTTATCAGATTTAAAGCGTCCGAGAGAGTACCATCGTCGCTGCGCGGCGCACTGAAAAGAATGGAATTCCGTTTAGGGTTTTTCGTTTCAGAAGAAGAGTGTTTAGTGGTTGGCGTGTTTTATAAACCCTAAAGGCCCAAGTAAAGAGATAATAAGTTGGGCTAGTTAATTTTGTCTTACTAGACTTACGGGCCTTTAGCCCATTAGTTTACATTTTCCCCCATTACCTTAAAAAGAAAAAGAAAAAGAAAAAGAAAAAGAAATTGCAAAACTACCACTATTTTAAGTTTAATAACAATTGTACCCCTCATTGACTTTCATATATGCTTCAACCCGAAAAATGACCAACGTTGAGAACGCCTGAAACCTTGAACACCTTCCTGATCTGCACCGCAAACAAGAGTTAGAAAGGACCACCGGTGGTTTTCCGGTGGAAACCTCTCCGATGCTTAAGTCAGTAAGCGTTTGAGGTGTTTTTTCACAAAGAAAGCAAGAATGCTCAAGAGAATGACATACCTCTCTCAGCCTTGGGGCTGAGATATTTATAGTTTTTTCTAGTGGGGACTCCAGCCGGGATCTCAGGAGCATATGCCCCGAATCTCGGACCGTTGTGCAACAAATTCTGACAGGTGGTCCCACTTGTCTCTCTCTGGGGAGTCTGAGAAACAGGTCTTCCCTGTTCCAGGTCTTCCTTCATTCCGCATTATCTCAGCTCTGAGATTCCAGCAGAATTCAAGGAACCAGACCTGTCGTTATCCAGCTCTTCTTGCCCTTTATGTTCCTGCTTTTCAACAGATCAGATCTTGCATTAGTGAGGATGAGCTCTATTTCTTAGAGGTCTTAATCAGGTCTGCCACCCAGACCAGGCTAAACATCAGTCCCCGAAACTTTAGTTCGGCATAATCCTCAAACTTTTAATGATCTCTTCAAGATAGCTAAGTTCAGGAGGGGACACGGGCGATAACCACCTCTTCCTGATATTCCTGATGTCAGTAGGAGGATTATTTAGATCTTTTTTCTAAAACAGAGCTGTTCTAACCCTCCCTTAATGTATCTAACTACTCTGAGTCAGAGATACCCCAAACCAGGTCTGGTGTATATATTGCCCTATCAACTCCTCCCCCCGAACAGTTGGGGTAGATCTGTAATATTCTAAGGCTCTTCTTGAAGTAAATGAGGTCGTTCTGTCCTTTATGGTTTCTCGTACTGGGGGAATCCCGAGATATCCACCTGCTAAACAGTCCTAATTATTGGCATTAGTGGTGTCGGTCTGCCTTCCCGAACGGTCCCTATTCCCACGCGTCTTTTCCGTAACTGACAACTTGGTGGCGTGTGATTTGACCTAGGGCAGTTGAAGCTCCAGCTCACCACGTAAAGTACTATTTGCATTAAATGCGGGGATCCCATCAAATCCCGCCTTCCTCGATTTCCGATTTTCAAATTCATTAACTTCCTTTTTGTCCCTCCATATTCCTACTTTCCCTTCACTTTTCAAATTCTATCTTTCCAGCGTCCTGAATTTCTCTCCTTCTCCAAAATCCCGACGATTTTTACAACTCCGCTCCACTTCCGTCCAGCCTTCGCTATCTTATACCAGGTACCCTCTCATCCCCCTTTTAATCATGTCAGTAGTTCCTTCTCAATCTGATTCCACCGGGGGGAGTTCATCCGCCGCGCCGGAGAACTCTACCTC
>BMAC01000345.1:660280-674492 GCA_014905375.1 Phtheirospermum japonicum
GCATTGGTATTATTTCATGCTGACTATTCGTTTATCCTTGTAATTTCATCATTAATGAGTACTAACAGCTCTATCTTCCTGTTCCAGTGAATATGTAGCAGGCACGCTTGGAAGCCAAGGCAGCGAAAGCCACCAGGGCTGGTCAGAAAAGCCTGCTAGGAGAATCCTCCAGAGCTTTTCCCACCTTGGAGGAGGTTACTTTGGCAGCACTCCCTTCAGATCCAGCCCAGGGGCAGACCCAGGCCATTCCTGTTGCTATCCCTCCCTCTGGGACAGTGAGGAAAAACCAAGAGCCCGTAAGGAAAACCGCGCATGAGTTGGGAGCCCAATTTCAAGGGATCCCGTTTTCTGAAGATCCTGAGGAAGAGCAGCTGCAGAAGCGAAAGAGAAAGAGGTCTGAGCCAGAAGTCATCCCTGAGGTAACTCCTCAGGCCTTCCAGGTCCCCTCTAACCCTAACCAGATCTTCTTCAACAGGTCTGTCCTGAACTGCCCAGGTGAGGTAGCTAGGCAGTTCATGATGGGCTTAGCTCCTTCCGCCGATCGCTGGACCGCGGACAAGATGTCCGATCCCGAATTGGTAGAAGCCTTTTGCCGATCCGAGGCACAGGTAAAGCACTCACCACATGTCCCTTATCCCCTTTTTACAAGTTCTGGCTAATTTTCCTCTGCTCTACCCTTTTAGACGGTGGTGTTCAGAGCTTCTCTACTAGCCCGAACGCGCAGTTCTTTACTGCAAACAGATCTGAAAGCGGAGATCGAGCTCTTGAAGAAATAGAGGAAGGAGCTGTTGGCCAAATGTCATGGTCTTGACGGCGAGGCGGAGATGCTCAAAGCAGAGCTGGCTACGATTAAGGAGGAGTTATCGGAGTCGAAGATGGCGCAACAGGAGGCGGGGGGCAGGACCCGTGCTCAGGCCATTCTGCACGAGGAAGAGCTCAAAAAGCTCAAGGAGAGAGCCAAGAAGGCCAGGGCTGAAGGCGAAGCCGATGGAGAAGTTAAAGGTCTCACGGAAGGAGAAGCAAAAGGGAGGCTGGGATTCCTGAACTCTGAAGAAGGTCTGCGCTTGATCCAATTAACTCGAGATACCACGCGCCAGGCCTTTCTAGGATCGCTCGAGCTTTATGACCTGCTGGTTCCCGATGCGGAGGCATTCTTCCTTCTCGGCGTGGACGCTCATACCAAATGGGTATCCGAGAATCCTTCTCTGCCTTTTAACCGAGCTGCCCCTATCACTGGCGCGTCCGAGCTTACCTCCTTCACCTACGTTGCTGAAGACGACCGCCTCCACCTGCTAGACGATCTGACTTTCGCTGACCACATTCGCCAGACCTTTTGTTCCTCTTCCTCGGCGTCTTCTCCTCCCCCCAACCCAACGTTGGCGATGGTGGTGGCCAATTCCCCAACCTTCGCCAACTTAGGTGACTTGGAAGAGTCTACGCAGTTCGCGAAAGATTTTACAGAGGTGTCTCAAGCTCCAGATCAAGCGTGAGGAAGAGCGGGGTCAGCCAACCTACAATGTAGCTCGTGCCATCCGGGAAGCCTGTCTGCTTAATTCTCCTTATGTTCTCTTAGGGACAGATCTGTAGTTGTGGCCTGTGTGGCTGGTCTGTTCTATTTTGTTTACCAGAATATCTTTGTACTGAACTCTCTTTGATCAATGAAAAATGTGTTTTGTCTTATTGTGACCTTTGGCCTTCTAGGGTTTCCTGGCTTTCCGGAAACCCTAGTACTTTTATTCCCTGGCACGTGCTTGTCTTCTTTATAAATACGTATATGCATGCTTCATTTTTTCATCATTCATCTGAAAAATGTCTTCTCCTTTGATCGAAGAACTCAATACAGTGAAGAGAAAAAACATCTCCCTGGTTGTGGAGAAATTCAAGCTTTCCGATCAACTGGTCTTGCTCAAGGAAAAAATTGGTTATCTCTATCGGCTTCTGGAGAGGAAACGTTAGAAGAAACGTTTCTACAAAAGAGAGTGGGCTGAACTCCGGCAAGTTAACCGCCAACTCCAGGAGGAGAAGGCGGATCTGGCCGAATCGGTGAATCGGCGGACCGTCGCTACTGGCGAAGCTCATGCACTTGCCGATCGATCTGACAAATATCGCCGCCGCCTACATGAGACCGAGCGTGAGCTCTGGCGAGCTCGCTGAGCTTTGGCTTCAGATCGGCGTGCTTCGCCCAGATGAATATCTGGGTTTTATCTCTTTTGTTTCCGGCAAATTTATGTAATCAAAGTTGCCAACCTTCGTAGAAGGTGTGGGCAACCTGTTTTTTGCGTTGTGTAGCAGTTAATGAAATATATGAATTTTATGTTTTTCATACACATTTTCTTAGTTTTGCTCCAACTTTGAATCAACCTTTTACTTGCTCAAGTCATTTTATCATATGCTTATATTAGCGTTTTAGCAATTCAGAATTTACCTCATAGGGTTTTCATTCTTTACTCGCGCACCCAAACTAACAATCAGGTCAGGAAAATCGTGGGCAGCCACCTCTGCCCTATCTTGACTTGGAGCTGACAATCATGTCGGGAGAATCGTGGGCAACCGCTCTAGCCAATCCCGACCAGGTCAGCTTAAATCGAGAACATTCATCCTTATCTAATCCTGGCTTCAAATTGACAACCAGGTTAGGTAAAATCGAGGACATCCGTCCTTAGCCAATCCTGGCTTTAAACTGANGTAAAATCGAGGACATCCGTCCTTAGCCAATCCTGGCTTTAAACACGTATTCAAGCGCTTGATATGCGAGAACACCTGCAATTTTATTCAATCTAATAAACAAAAATTTGAGAAATTACAATCATGTATAAAATTTACGTAAGTTGGTAATATTCCCGGCGCGGGGGACCTCTGTCCCATCCAGCTCTTCTAACTTGTAAGCTCCTCCAGCCAAAACCTGGGTGACTCGGAGGGGTCCTTGCCACGTGGCGTCTAGATTTCCTTTAGCTTGTCCCAAATCAGCTCTTTTAAGAACCAGGTCCCCTACTTTGAAGCGCCTCTCTCGAACTGTTTTATTGTAAACCGCTCTGATCTGCCCTTGCATGTGTTCCATTCGCACCGCCACTTGGTCTCTCTTCTCCTCGACTAAATCCAGAGCATCTTGGATTAACGCTTCATTCTGGGCTTGGTTGTAATTCTGCACTCGATGAGTCTCTAGAATAATTTCTGCGGGGACCACAACATCCATGCCATATACGGGGCTAAAGGGAGTTTCGCCCGTGCTCTCCTTAGGGTTTGTGCGATATGCCCAGAGTACTGCATTTAGCTCTTCCACCCATTTCCCTCCAGATCTTTCTAATCGTGATTTAAGCCCTTGGACAAGAATGCGGTTGGTTACCTCGACTTGACCATTCGCCTGCGGATGATATACAGACATGAAATGCTGCTGGATTTTCATCTTAACGCACCAAGCCTTAATTTTGGTTCCCGTGAACTGGGTACCATTATCCGATATCAAAACCCTTGGCACACCAAAGCGATAGACGACATTTTTCCATATAAATCCCATTACCGCTTCTTCCGTTATTTTTGCGAGAGCTTCCGCCTCAGCCCACTTACTAAAATAGTCTATGGCTACAATTAAAAATCTTTTCTGGGCTGGAGCCATCGGAAACAGACCGACCAGGTCAATCCCCCATTTTGCGAAAGGGCAAGGGGAGCTCATTGTTAATAGCTCTTCCGCTGGTTGATGAATCAGGGGGGCCATCCTCTGACATTTCTCACATTTTTTCACGAAGACCTCGGCTTCTTTCCTCAACGAGGGCCAAAAATAACCAGCTCTTAATACCTTACTAGCCAGAATCCTAGCCCCCATGTGATTCCCACAACAACCTTCATGTATTTCCCTAAGCACCAGAGCTCCTTCCGCTTGGCCTAGGCATCTCAAAAGAGGTTGGCCAAATCCTCGTTTAAACAGCTCTCCTTTGATTAGGCAGAATCTGGCAGCTCTGGTTCGTACCTTTGTCGCCTCCTTCTTATCCTCTGGCAAGACCTCTTGCTCTAGGTACGCCTTTATAGGGGAACGCCAGCCCTCTCGTTCCATGACCGCGCAAACCTGCTCAGCTCCAAACTCCCCATCTGCCCTCAATAGAGTGATCATTCGTTCGTGACAATCTGTAGTCGAGCTGGCCACCTTCGCCAAGAAATCAGATCTTCCATTTTCCTCCCTAGGAATCTGAAGGACTATTAACTCTTTCATTCCTCTGGCCAGCTCTCTGAATTTGGCCAGATACTTCTGCATATTTTCCTCCCTTGTCTCAAACTCTCCACTAATTTGCTTGCAAACAAGCTGTGAGTCCACCTTAGCGCATACCTGCTCTGCGCCCAGGTCTTTCGCCATCTGAATCCCTCTCAAAAGGGCCTCATACTCAGCAGCATTGTTAGAGAACGTTGCATTTAACCGCACGGCGAACTCAATGGTTACGTCTGTTGGATCTACTAGAACGATTCCAGCCCCGCAACCCTGATTATAGACAGAGCCATCCGTAAAAATTGTCCATTCCTTCAGCTCATCAAGGGGACCAGTCATTTCTTGCACGAAATCCACTAAGGCCTGAGCTTTAATTGCTGTTCTAGCCTCAAACGCGATATCAAATTCACTGAGCTCTATAATCCATTTGACTAGCCTTCCAGATGCTTCCGGTTTGTCCATTATAGTTTTCAACGGGAGATTGGTTCGCACAATTATGGTGTAGGACAGAAAGTACGGTCGCAGCTTTCGAGCGGTTCCAACCAGAGCTAGTATCGCCCTTTCCACCTCCACATACCCGACCTCTGCTGCGTGCAAGACCTTGCTCCAAAAATATAATGGTCTTTGTATTTTACCTTCTTCCCTGATCAAGACAGAGCTGACCGCCTACTGTCCCACGGATAAATATAAGATCAGGGGCTCCCCTCGAACGGGTTTCGTGAGCAAGGTCATGCCAGCCAAGTACTCCTTCAATAATCGAAATGCCCCTTCGCATTCGTCGCTCCACTGAAATTTAGCTTTCTTCCGCAAGGCCTGGAAAAATGGCAAGCTCTTCTCTGCAGACCTGGACACAAACCTACTTAGGGCATTGATCCGTCCTGCCAAGCATTGCATCTCCTTCACATTTTTAGGCGCGTGCATTTCCATAATGGCCCTTACTTTCTCAGGGTTAGCCTCGATACCCTTTTCTGTGACCATGTAACCTAGAAATTTTCCCGCTCTGACCCAAAACGCGCATTTCTTAGGGTTAAGCTACATCTTGTATTTTCATAGGGTATCGAAGGTTTCCCTCAAATCGTCCACATGGGATACTGCTTTCGTGCTCTTGACCAGCATATCGTCTACATAGACCTCCATATTTCGGCCGAGATGATTCTTGAACATTTTGTCTACCAGTCGCTGGTACGTAGCACCCGCATTTTTAAGGCCAAAGGGCATGACCACATAGCAATACGTCCCCTTCGGGGTTATAAAGCTGATGCGTTTCCAGTCCTCTTTATCTAGCCTGATCTGGTGGTATCCCTGCGAGGCGTCCATCATGCTCAGGAGCTCACAGCTGGAGGTGGAGTCAACGAGCTGATCAATCCTTGGCAAGGGGTAATGGTCCTTCGGACAGGCGCGATTTAAATCTCAGAAATCAATGCACATCCGCCAATCATCTGTCTTTGGGACCAACACCGCATTGGAAAGCCATTCTGGGAATTGTATTTCCTGAATATGCCCCGCCTTCAAGAGCTTTTCGACCTCCGCCTCTATGATGGCCTCCTTCTCTGGCCCGAAATTACGTTTTTTCTGTTTGACTGGCTTCACATCCGGGCGAATATTGAGGCGGTGTTCAGTGACCTCCGGGTCGATCCCCACCAGGTCTTGGGGAGACCAAGCGAAAACATCCACGCTCTCTCTTAGCAGCGCCACCAGGTCTGTCAAGACCTCTGGACTAAGTGTCGCACCCACACGGAGAGTTCGACTCTCATCGCCTGGAACGACTTCCACCAGCATCAACCCCTCCTCTCTTCTTGCCAGCTCTTGCCGTGGCTTCTCTACTTGAGACTTTTTACTTATCCTCTCCTCCTCATCATTCCGCCGAATACACTCAACATACGTCTGGCGCGATGCATATTGATCTCCTCTCACCTCTCCAGTTCCATCTTTGGTGGGGAATTTCATCTTCATGTGAAAAACCGAGATTACAGCTTGTCACCCTATAAGGCTCTTCCCATGGGGTGACGAGGAGCCTGACCGCTCCCATTGGTTTCAGGGCTCCCCCTTCAAAGCCGACTAGAGAGGTAGTCACCTCCTCCAGCTCCACATCCAATTTCAATTGTCGGAAACAGTCATAAAATAGGATGTCGGCAGAACTTCCGGTATCCACAAAGATCCGTCGCACATTATAATTGGCGATAGTTGCCGTTATAACCAGAGCATCCATGTGCGGGGCCAAAATGCAATCACCATCTTCTGACCCGAAACAGATGTTAGGGGTAGAGGTCATTTGTCCCACATCGCGCGATTTTTGAACTAAGTCTTTCGCAGCTCTGACATAACTGTGCTGCGTCCTCTTGGAATGCTCCTCCAGTGATCATCTGGATTTCCCCATGAATGACCTGGGCTTGATTAGCTCATCTCCCATCAGAGCGACTTCTATCCTGGTCTCTCTTGCCCTGGTTAGACCTGCCGTAGCCCTTGTTGCCAGACCTGACCTCTTCTCTCCTCATACGGACGTACTCCTTCAGGTGCCCAGCCTGAACCATTCTTTCCAGTTCGTCTTTCAGATGCGTACACTCATCAGTATTGTGCCCATATTCATTATGGAAATGGCAGAATCGATCAGATCTTTCTTTCCTGGGCTTCTGTGAGTACGTCTTGGGCCATTTCAGCTCTGGATGCCTCTCTATTGCCTGCAGAATTTCGCCTTGCGGCGTCGCTAAAGGGGTATATCTGTCGAAATGAGGTCTCCCTCCAGACAGATCTGGCCTGGGCTTCTTCACTGCTACCCTTTCATCCCTATCATACCTTTCCCTCTTCTTCTCTCCTTCCTCCTTGATTTTCAAAGCTTCTTCCAAATGGATATACTTCTCCGCTCTCTCCAAGAGCTCTCCAAATTTCAGAGCTGGTTTCACCACCAGCGATTGGAAAAATTCTCCTCTCCTCAGGCCCTGTGCCAGAGCATTTACCAACAGCTCTTCTGACGTAGAAGGTACCTCTAACTTAGCCGTTGTAAACCTATTGATGTAGGCACGCAGGCTTTTGTTCTCTTTCTGCTTCAGGCTGAAAAGTTCAAGCGGCATTTTCTGGTACTTCCTGCAGCTCGTGAACTGGTGCAGGAAGGACGAACTGAATTCGTCAAAGTTACTGATAGAACGAGGCGGCAACTGGCTAAACCAGAGCCGCATCGACTTGGTAAAAGTCATTGGGAAGACCCGGCACATAACAGCTTCCGAAAATTTATGCAGAGCTGCCGCGATCTCTAAGCGACTGAGATGGTCCCACGGATCCGTGGTTCCATTATACTCGAAGCACAAGGAGCGATATGAAGCTGGTACGTCGTCACGCATGACCTCCTCAGTGAAAGGAGTGCCCCGCCGCGCTGGCACGGCACCAGCATTCGTCAATTTCCTCTTGAATTCTCGCACCTCTTTTTGCAAACTCTGCATCTGTTCAGCCAGACCTGGATTAGTCTGGCTTGAAGTCTCGCTGTCGGAGGTGGAGAAGTGCTCTTCCCTGTCCTGTAGAGGAGTCTGATCCGTGCGCTGGCCTCGTAATAGTTCAGTTCCCACCACCGGGACAGTTCGTGCCGGTGGCGTGTTGGATGGCGGCGTCGACATCTCCGCAAACTTCTTTCCCACCGCCGTCTCCACGGCTTTGCCGATGAGCTCCAAGAGCTGCAAGAGGAAGGATTCGTTAAATGAACAACCAGTAGTTGGCACAGATCTACCGAGTGGGGGCGGTGTAGCGCCTGACGCGGCCGCTGCCGGCGGTGCTGTCTCTTCTGGCCCCATCGCCGACGTATCTGTCGACCTGGGCATTCCCCACGGCGCAGCGGAACTAGGGGTTCCGCCGTAAACTTCCTGAAGCCATAAAATAGAAAGAAAACCTCACGCCTTAGCTTGATCGGCTTCCCACAGACGGTGCCAATTATTTCAACCCGAAAAATGACCAACGTTGATAACGCCTGAAACCTTGAACACCTTCCTGATCTGCACCACAAACAAGAGTTAGAAAGGACCACCGGTGGTTTTCCGGTGGAAACCTCTCCGATGCTTAAGTCAGTAAGCGTTTGAGGTGTTTTTCTAGAAAGAAAGCAAGAATGCTCAAGAGAATGACATACCTCTCTCAGCCTTGGGGCTGAGATATTTATAGTTTTTCCTAGTGGGGACCCCAGCCGGGATCTCAGGAGCACATGCCGCGAATCTCGGGCCGTTGTGCAATAAATTCTGACAGGTGGTCCCACTTGTCTCTCTCTGGGGAGTCTGAGAAACAGGTCTTCCCTGTTCCAGGTCTTCCTTCATTCCGCATTATCTCAGCTCTGAGATTCCAGCAGAATTCAAGGAACCAGACCTGTCGTTATCCAGCTCTTCTTGCCCTTTATGTTCTTCCTTTTCAACAGATCAAATCTTGCTATAGTGAGGATGAGCTCTATTTCTTAGAGGTCTTAATCAGGTCTGCTACCCAGACCAGGCTAAACATCAGTCCCCGAAACTTTAGTTCGGTATAATCCTCAAGCTTTTAATGATCTCTTCAAGATAGCTAAGTTCAAGAGGGGACACGGGCGATAACCACCTCTTCCTGATATTCCTGATGTCAGTATGAGGATTATTTAGATCTTTTTCTAAGACAGAGCTGTTCTAACCCTCCCTTAATATATCTAACTACTCTGAGTCAGAGCTACCCCAAACCAGGTCTGACGTATATATTGCCCTATCAATATACTTCCTTTTCATATCCTATTACCGCACCACTCATCTTATCTGGTTACCACTCCACGCATCATCTTCAGCCCCATGACATAAATGTTACACCTCTCTTCCTCCATGAGTTAAGTATATTTATTGTAATTAATTCCATAAATTTAGAAAAATAGTAACTCAAATCATGTCCAATTATAATTACCTCCGTGAGTTTAGAAATATATTCACTCAAATTATTTCAATAATAACATGAGTGAATAGAAGTAATTATAATTTATTTTTATTATTTTTAGTGGATACATGCAAAATGGTAAATAGAAGTAATTATAACTAGTTTGAATATCCGCGTTTACGCGGGCATATCGAAAAAAAATATAAAATACTTAATTATTATAAAAATGTTATTAACTTCATAAATATGAAGTGAATTATTAATACAACGAAAAAAAAAACTTAATAGTTAAAAGATCAAATTTTTCTCTATTACGGCCTCTTCTCATAATCACCATTCCTTTGGTACCAATTTCTTATGCACCAATCCCGAAGACTTTCTTTAAACACTATATAAAGAGTTAATTTTTTTCTTTAAAAATATATATTTTAATGAATGAATTATTAAATCACAACTAAGAAAAAGTTCAATATATTACATAATATCATATTTACATAGTTATATTACATTATTTCATTGTAAAGTTGTTTAGAAACAATCAATCATTTTAATGACTAAAATTAGCGAAAAAATTTTTTCTTAAAAAAAAAACACAGCTTACGCTTAAAAAATAACCAATTTGAACAAACAAACTCATTTTAATTACGAAAATTGTAAAAACAACGCTGTCATCTGGAAAAAACTAACACCTAAAATATAGAAATTTAAACAAAGAATTAGAATTCACTCAAAATCATCGATATAATATTAATTTTATAATATCACTAACATTCAACTCCTCTTAAACCTTAAATATATAATAAGCCGAAAATCAGATTAACAAATTTAGTAATATGAAAAAGAAAAAAAAAACGTTTCCCGCCCAAACTTTCACTGCTTTTTTAGGGCTTTTAATATATATACATCATTGATAATAATTGTTAGCTTATTAGTCATTATTAAATTAAGAAAATATTAAAAGAGGCTAATAAAAATAAATTATTTATAAAATATTCAAATATATATATTAATTTGGGAAGTTGTATAATAAGCAAACCAAAACTGATTATTTAAATTCATGAATTTTTTTTCTATTTTTTGTTTTAAATGCACAATTTCCAACCTTTTAATAGTTTTCAAATTTTGAATATCTAATTTTCTCTTTGAATCTTCACACGTCAAGCAATCCTCGTATATATCTGCCAAAAATCTTCACATGTCAAGCATGAATAACTATATATTAATTATTATTATCTTCTCTTTGAATCTTCACACATCACTACATTCTCAAATACACAGCGCAGTTCATTTGACCCAAAGATTATTCTTCCCTTTTTTTGTTTTTGTTCCTTTTAATTTTTACCCGTATATATCTGCTAAATCTAATAGTTTGGGGTATTTATATAAACAAGATCACAAAAACCCTTCTAAAGTCTTATAGTGCCTCTTCCATAGGATAAAGAAAAAATTAATTCAAGAACCCTTTAAATTTTTAGTTATTTTGAAACTTTTTTGGACTTCTTTGTAATTAATCAAACGTCAGGTGAATTTCTTGTAATTATCCCCATTCATGGCAATCAGCCTAACTGCAAAGAAAGCTCTATCAATTAGCACAGCTTTACACCATATGATTGTAAAAGTAAATTTAAAAAAATAAATATGTAAATTTGATATCCATGTATATAACCATCTTTTACACAATATCCCCATCTACAAACCAAGGGACACCATCATATGCTTTTCCTTTTCTGTTCTGTAGCCAAACGAATAAAGAATCTTCTACTATTATCATTGCTACCCATTTTCGTATCACCAAAAGTCCACTCATTTCTTTTTAAGCTTACGCTCTCCTACTCTCTGGAGAAATCCTCGTAACGGATCTTGCCATCGGATCCAACATCCACCTCGTGGATCCACTCGTCAAACTCCACAGGCTACAACTTCTCTACTCGTCAAGCACCTTGAACGCGTCGCGGAGCTGGCGATCGATAACAATAAATCTAAGAACAACAACCAAAAAACATATAAGAAACAGATCTAAATAGATCTAAATACAGATTTAAAAAAATAAAATTAAAAAAACACAAAAAAAAAAAAGAAAAGAAAAGAGAGAGATGTGAGGAAAAATAGCAATAGCGGCGAGTGTTGAGCAATAGCAATCTGGGGAATATGCAGATCTGGAGGATTTGTAATATTCAAAAGCAACAGAGATATTAGGGAATTCGGCCCTCGGTTCCATATGGGCAAAAGAGAAGAAGATGGACAAAAGAGAAGAAGAAAAAGACACGGTTGATTTGAAAAAAATTAAGAAACAAAGAAATCGAAGAAACTAAAAAAGATGAAAGATGAAACTCATGTTTTCTGGAAAATAACATGAGTTTTCTGAAAGATGAAACTCATGTTTTTTGAAACTCATGTTTCCAAAAATAACATAACTGGAAATACAAAGAGATGAAATAAGCCTGGTGGTTCACATTATTATATATATCACAAATAATAAAAGAAGCAATTAAAACAAATAATAAAAGAAAAATGATATCCTCATAAGCTTCGAAATGCTTTATGTATGCCTTCTTCTAGTTGTCCTCTTTGACATTCTTGTCAACTTGTAATATCTTGTAGTAATCCACATCCATACTCTCTTTATTTTCTTTTTTGAAATCTATCTTTGTGCGTCATAGGCAATATAATTGCCTCGACCAATTCTTGAATCTGCAGAAATCATAACAAAGTCTGAATTTTTTTTTTTACATATTATATTCACTAAAGATAGAAAATACAAAAGAGTGTAAATCAACACACTTATAAAATACAACTTCAACACTCATTAACAATACTCAGACAGATCCTCAAAATCATATATCTCTTTGTTATCAGCACCTTGATTTAACAACTTCCTCAGTTTCAGGCCCTTTCTATAGAAAATAAGTCCTCCCTTAGGATCTCGAAGGCTCTTATATGTCATAGAGGTAACAATATCACAACGTTCAAGAGGACTTGCATACTCCTTCATATAAAATAATCATTATACGCATAAAACAATTATCCAAATACCCAATAGAAAACACAGATCTAATGAAAAAAAAAGTAAATTCTGACATGGAAGTTAAGACACCAAACTTCATGTTGCTCAATTCAATAAAGCATATTCCTATTGGCCAAGTACAATAAAATTGCAAAAGCATCAATTCAAGAAAGACTGCCTTGGAATAATAATGTACACATGAATATAACTTCCATGTTAGAAGGACATCAGTAATGTCATAAGTTTCTTATAATCAAGGTGTCTTTAGGTAGTTCTTATATTATGGTAGCGTTTATATGATTTAAAAACTATATTTGCAAAGGATGACATAAGATTAGTACCACTGGTAATAAGATTATTAGTAATCGTTATTACTATTAATTTCGAAGCTAAGATTAATAGTACCATGTTAGAATTGTGCAACCATAATGACTAATAAACTCTTTAATCACCACCACATATATATACAAATCTCTTCTATACAAAGCTCAATGGTATACCCCTTGATCCTGTTTGCCATCGTGTCACACGTCAGATCCATCAGGCTCTTTATGTTCAAGTAGTTTGCAGCCTGATGTTAGAAATTATTTGTGTTTAACTTAACATAATCTAAGAATTAGTTCATAGCACAACATACACACAAACAAATGCTCATATTAATTAACTTGCACCATATATCAAAATAATCTACTTACTCTCTGTGACATAAGGTGGTAGATGCATCAAATGGCCGTGAGAACAATGAAACAACATTTGATTCAGACATAGTTTACGGCGAAGGCTACTCATAGGAATCTGTCAACGCCTGTAACCCTATCGTCCCTCCACAGGATTACGATAGCTCCGATACATCTCTTAAGCTAGGGTAAGCTTAATTACTTGATTCTTTCTTACACGCCAAGCAACCATTTTGCGTTAAAAATGTCGTTAGAAGCCATTCACCAAAAAACCATTTTTGACATTTTTTTTAAAGTTAGAAGGCTTCAGTTAGGATTGTAAAATATGAAAAGTTTAGATATAGCTTAGCAATTAACTAAAAAAATATACTCCGCATTAACTTCTAAACAAACTATAAATTAGTACCAATTTTGATAAAGTAAAGATATATTAATTAAGAAAGTTTCGATTTATTTTAGTAATAAGTTGAAATTACTAAAACTATGAAAACGCCATTATATTGTTTAAAAATTTCACACGTAATATATATAGCAACCAATTAAGGAATCAAAAACAAACAACTCAATAAAAAACAATTTAATCCACCATCACATAATAACCCATTATTCATGAGAAATAACAGCATGTCCATTTGGTAAGCTTTTTTTCATCCTATGGACAATGTTAACAAATTTTATTTGTTGTATAATCCTTTATACAGTAATTACGTCTATAAGAATCTTTTGCATATCAGTGAACTTAACAACATAAAACTCAAATGTCAAAGTAGATGGCGTGCGAAATTGCTCAATGAAACAACAACAAAAATGTCAAATACTTTTTAATAAATAAATAAAAGTCGATCATCAGTTCCAAATAAAAAATACCACCTTAAAATGCTTGAGATTTAATAGAAAACTTTTGGGTAAGTATCCCTGAACAATTGCACGTCCGCCCAGAAAAAAATGTAAATATATATATCCAAAAACACCCAATTTAAGACCCCAATCAAAAATAACAAACAAATCCTCTCCAAAAACATAATTGTAAAATTATATAACGAAAAGGATAAAGAGTATTACATGTGAGGAACTCCGAGATCCAAAGCCAAAAGAAGGTGAAGAACCTAGGCACCCCATGGCCCATCCTCGCCGATATCCGATCACCAATAGCATACAAAAAAAAAATGATTTTTTTAGAAATTTGGATTATGAATTAAAAAATGTTTTAGTAAATCTAGATAATTCTTTTTAGAAGTATCATTCGAAGCAAATCAATCATTTGAAGTAGGGCTAATTTTTTTTTTGCCCCCCAAAGTATGCAGTTTTTTTCACTTTGCCCCCCGAAGTATTTTTTGTTCCACTTTGCCCCCTGATGTACAATAATTTTTGACGTTGCCCTCCAAACTTTATTTCCGGCGAAATATTCCTTTTAGATTCCATCGGCGGGCAGCTGGGGGGCAAAGTGAAAGAATCTTATAGTTTGGGGGGTAAAGT
>BMAC01000345.1:681725-705072 GCA_014905375.1 Phtheirospermum japonicum
AATGTCCTGTTTACTGCAACTCTCTTGCTACCACTTTGTGAATCAATATCACCAATAACTAATAGATAATTAGCTGATCTTTTACGAATCTATTATTGTTGATGCCACGGTGTTCATTCCACTCAATGCTGGTTTGGCACTTGTATTGTTTTGCCATGATTACTGAGATAAATGTCGAGCCGTGGAGGTTCTTCTCGTTCCCGTCGTTCCGATAAGGGGAAGAGTATAACACTCGATGACGACGCCAATGTCCATCCCATCGGCTTATCACAAGGCAACACTCCTTCGGTCGGTGACTACAATCCCAATCGCATCGAAATTGATGAAGATTGGAGTGATACCGACATTGATCGAACTTATCGAGCCGCCGCCGCCTTTGCCGGTGAAGATGTGCCGCCCATTGAAGAGGAGGATGAATTGCCTCCTCCAAGAAATCCAAAAACTCATTCTCGGGCAACAACGGAGTTAAAATCTGATATTTTCAAGAAACATTTTCAAAAAATCGAAATCCCGCCACCCGTAAACGAGCCACCTCCGGAAGACGGCAAAAAATGAAAAAGGAGGTACCGTGTCACTTGTAACTATTGTACATCATCTTACCAATTTCTTGAAGGAGGAGGATATGGGAATATGCACAACCATCTCAACAACAAACACCCCGACAAAGTCGGCATCGATAGGACTTAAACGCAACTACAAGGAGGACAAGTAAGTACGAACTCCTCTTCTTTATTTACATATTCCGACGCTACTCATAGAAAGGAATTAGCAAAATTTGTTTCTTCTAGATCACTTCCTTTTAACTTTGCTAATGATGATTTATATGAAAAGTTCACCCAACTTTCTTTTAATCCCTCGAGTACGAGAGTCTCACGCTCTACCCGTACTCGTGATATTAAAAAAGTTGTTGGTGAATATAAGATTAAACTTATGTAATGAATTTGCTAGTTTACCAAACAAAGTTTCAATTTTCTCGGGTGTTTGGAGTGATCATTGGGAACGAAACTCTTACATGTCATTGGGTTGATAATTCATGGACTTTACAAAAACGTTTGCTTGCATATAGAGATTTTAAAGCTCCTCACAATGCACATAATATTTGAAAATTAATTCATTTGATTTGTCAAGAATATGGTTTAGTTGAAAAAATACTTTCTATTTCATTTGACAATGCAACTTCTAATACGGCGAGTGTAAATGAGCTTATTAGTATTTGTAAACCATCTATTGGTGGCTTGTTTTTTCATATTAGATGCATATGCCATATTTTGAATTTGTGTGCTCAAGATGGTTTGAATGTTTTGAAAAATGAACTTTCTCCAATTAAAGTGGCGGTCACGTGTATTCATAGAAATAAATCTTTGCAACGAAAATGGGCAAGATTTTGTAGGGAAAACGGGTTTGAACCAAAAAATTTTTCAACCGATGTGCCTACTCGTTGGAACTCTACATATAAATTATTGAAAGATACATATTCGTATAGAGAGGTTTTGTGTTCATTTTTTGCCCAACAAGAAACCGGAATTATGTTATATACAAACCAATGGTCTACGTGTAATTATTTGAAAAAAGTTTTAAAGGTGTTTAATGATGCTAATTTATTTTCCGGTGTTTATTATCCTACTTCTCACCTTGTTGTTGAAAATTGTGTTAAAATTGCATTCGTCTTTAAGGAGCGCATGAAAAATGAACGATTGGAAGAATGTGTTATTTCTATGAAACGAAAATGGTTGAAGTATCTTCATTACATTCCAAGTATATTTTTAGTTTCTACATTATTAGATCCTAATAATAGAGCAAGTGGTTTAGAATTTTACCTTAATAGTTATTATGATGCTTTATTGCTGTTTGAAGAGTATGGATATCCTTCCGTTGAAAATATTATTCAAAATGTGAAAAAGTCTTTATATGATATGTTTAAAGAATATAGTATAAATTTTGACGGTCCTCTTCCTATGAGTTCCGGGCGACAAACTTCTACTAGAAGTGGTAATCCTAGTAGAAGTGGTGACGGCGACGATGAAATTGAGGGATTTCAAGATTTTTTGAAACAAAAAAAGTCACGAATGGGGCGTTCGGGTTATTCATTCGGTTCTAACCCTTATCAAGAACTTGAAGCTTATCTAACAACAGCTTTTGAGTATGGAACGTTGGGAGAAAATGAAGCCGATAGCGAGTTTGATATTTTGAATTGGTGGGCATCGAGGAAATCACTTTATCCAGTTGTTAACATCATGGCTAGGGAGATATTGGTGGTTCCCGTATCAACTGTTTCAGTCGAACAAGCATTTAGTGAAGGGGGGTACATGCTGGACGAGCGGAGATCCAAACTTACACCTCACAATCTCGAGTGTCAAATGTTATTGTATGATTGGGTCAACGCCGATCGACGGAAAAAAAAAACGTTCTTAGTGAAGATGAAGAGAGCGAGACGTATTATGATACTACACGATCTAGCAACGAGTCGGTAAATGGATGAGTATGGTACCCCCCGCACCACCGCTTCCGATTCCAAGGTAAGTAAGGTAAGTAAGGTAAGTGAGAACTACGTGGACTTTGATTCCCAAGATAAGGGATACATAGGCAACTATCTTCAATTATTTGAAATTAAAATTTCAAATGTTAACTTCAAATATTTGAAAATAGTTCAAGTCCAATTTCTTTTTAATTTTCTTTTTTGAATTTATTAAAACTCTTCTAATATAATTTTTTTTATTTTAACTTCAATTTCTTTTATTTGACCATTCGATTGACTAGATTGGTCAGTCGATCGACTGGATTTTCAATCGATCGACTGGTCAATCAGTTGATCGACTAGTTCTCTTCAAATCGACTAGAGAACAGAATGTTTGGCAATTTTGGGCGAAGCAGTCGATCGACTGCGAGTCGATCGACTTCTCCTCAACCGATCGACTTCTCCTCAGTTGATCGACTGAGTTAAAATTAAAAAAAAAAAACCGGGAAAACCTTCCAAATCGGCTAAACCGAACCGGGACCAAACCGTGAATCGGCGGTTTGCAAACCAGCGCAAACCGTCCGGTTTCACGGTTCGATTCCGGTTCCAAATTTCTGCTGAAAACGAACCGGCGGTTCGAACCGTCTGAACACGTCTAGTCATTTATAATTGATCGNTTCGATTCCGGTTCGAGGTTTCCGCCGAAACCGAACCGGCGGTTTGAACCGTCTGGACACGTCTAATCAGAATCTTATAATTTATAAATTATGAAATACTTCCCTGTACACAACATTCGTAGTTTTTTTTCTACATTTATTTTCATCATCGCAAATCAAGATTTTTAAACCTTTTCGGTTTGTCACCCTTGATATCGCAACATACAGTTGACCATGACTGAAAATAGGCTTTTTCAAGAAAAGTCCAACGTGGGATAGGGACTGGCCTTGACTTTTATTAATTGTCATTGCATACGACAGAATAACCGAAAATTGCCTTCGTTGAAACTTAAACGGCAATCTAGGATCCGATAGTGTTACGGTCATTCGTGGAATGAGTACTAATTCACCCGCGTTACTTCCTTGGAGAATCAGTGCCTCCAAAAATATGATCACCCAGTTTCGTAACTACCAATCTAGTTCCATTGCACAAACCAAGTGAATGATCAATATTTCTCAACAACATGATTGGATTACCAACCTTCAATCGTAGCTCATGATTCGGCAACCCAGAACACTTGATTGTGTTTAAAAACTCAGTTGAATGAATGTCTTGCAAAATGTCAACATTTGCATCAGATCTGCACGCACTATCTGAGCTCAAATATACCTTACATTCCCCTTCATTCAATGAAGTCATATACTCATTGATTAAATTGACTACATCAAGTGTTGGTGCAAGAATAGCTCGGCCCTCCAAATAAACAGAACATTCAGCATTCGTTTCAAATTGTGGATAAGTGCTGGCCATAATTGATGCAATAGGGTCACCATCATCTAACAACAATAAATCCTCTGGGATGTCGATTTCAACGATACCATCATTTGATCCTCCAATCGTCCAATCTCCAATGTTATTTATCCATTGAGAAAACTCTTTCAATTCAATTGAGTCGGGCTCTGAGTTGAGATTTTGAAGCCTCATATTCTTTGTCAATCTCAAAACCTTACAATGTCTCCATAAGTGGGAAGAATTGATGGTTACGTGTACTATGTCTGGCCTAATACCTTTAGGAATCACCGGAAGAATTTGTCGAAAATCTCCACCAAGTACAACAGTTTTACCTCCGAATGGAATATCTCTAGAATTTGGATTCTTGAATCCCATAATATCTTTCAATGTTTTTTCTAATGCTTCAAAAAAATGTATGTGCATCATCTGAGCTTCATCCCATATTATCAATTGTGCACGCACCATTAATTCTGCAAGGGGGGTCCCCTGGAAAATCCCACACGATGATTCTTCATGGAGATTGAATGGAACTTTAAACCTAGAATGACCGGTTCTTCCCTTTGGAAGAAGAAGAGAAGCTATGCTGCTAGATGCCACATTTAATACAATCCCACCATTAGATCTTACTGCTGCAGAAAGAGTCCTCCAAACAAAAGTTTTTCCAGTTCCTCCATATCCATAAACAAAGAATAAGCCCTCCTTTGTTGAAGAAAACGATTTCATGACCTCGTCATACATATGTTTTTTTTGTCTTTATTGAGATTTTGAAATAAGTTCGCGTGTTCTTCAATGAGAGCATCATGGTCATAGTCCAATTCTTCAGCAATAAATCTATTAAAAGAAATATTAGAGTCGACCTCAGTTGGAATTGGCATAGGAGGAAAGTCCTTTAAGCTCTTCCCTATGCTCTACAACAACTTGTCCACTTCCAGCAAAACAATGTTTTGAATTTCAGCATCGCTTATTTGCAAATCTGTACAAAATAAAATTTAAAAATAATTGTACTTTCACTAATTTATATTAAAAAATACATAAAAGAACACGATCAAAAAACAATGGATATAATTGATGTTTATTAATTAATACCTTTGTTATTTCTCAACTTTTGTTGTTTGTATAAAATGTCATCTGATAAATATTTCCAACATTTTTCCCAAATTTTTTCCGGTCGAGATATAGATTTGGACGCAAGCAATGTCATGAATAAGGACCTAACAGAATGTGCAGAGCCCCAACAACTTGCTTCTTCGATGCCATCGATATATTTCCTATCATCATCAAGTAGCCCAACTGAGTAGCATGCATCACGATATGTATCTATATGCTTTCCGTTCACTTTTTTTAAGTCATCGTGACATTGTGTTCCTCGAATAACATTGAGGAGGCACCTAGCATAATAGTTATGATCGGAACCTGGGGGAACATAATACAACTGAGCAATTTGCAATCTTTGTTTCCTAGGGGTCCACTCCTTTTTTGAACTCCAAACAAAGTGCTGAGGAAACTCACTATACAATAAATTTCGAGTTTCAGGATATTTCTTGTTAGCCTCAAACCAACCCAAAAATATTGTATGAAGAGTTGACTGACGTTTCATCACATCGTCCAATGAGTCATTATCATTATACAATACTCTTTGATCCATTAGAAGATGAAAAATCAAGCTTAGGACAGAAGGATTTTTATACTGAATTTCATACCCAAAGATTCTCCAAGCCGCTTCACATGGAGAAATGTAACGACAATCGTAATACATGTTGATCTCATCAATTTCTGGCTTCTTCCCATCATTGTTACCACTCTGGTAAAATATTGTTGTGACCCTATCATTTCCCTTGTTCACGTATTTGAACAAATATTTGATTGATCTACACTGATTACACCATTCAACGTTCATGTGTGCTCCATACTTTAGCAACAAATAACGATTGTGTGGCAAAACCCACTTATTAACCAGAGGAATACCATTTTTTGTTACCGTCCGACCAGTATTTCTACGTGTGTACACCGGGCAACCATCATAGTCAACAGTAGTAGAGTCCACGAACCTCTTTGGATAATTTTTTGAGCATTTATCATCAACCATGCAAGGAGAAGATTTCTTCAAATGCCCACATGGACCATGGACCACCAACTTCGAAACTGCTGCATAATACCTTGGATCTTCCTCTTCAACCAGAATCTCCACTGAAATGATTCGATCAATACTGCTTGCATTAGGGTATTTATCATTTTTTGATATAAATAGAAGAGTGTGGGCATGAGGAAGGCCTCGCTTCTGGAACTCAACGGTGTAAATAACTACATAAGATAAAAAGTTAAAAAATAAAAAACACACCAATAAATAAAAATTTGATGATGTATAGAGGTTATTTTGAATAAAAATAATTTTAAATATATATAATTTGATATGCTGACCGGAAACTATATTTCTAAATACTTGGTTGTCACGTAAATCTCTAATTAAGCCATCCAACTTCATCTTGAATATTCTTGAAACTACATCAGGACGATCACACGCTATAAGATTCCTGCTCTCGACAAACCGTACAATCTCTGGCCATTTTGGATTGCACGTGAATGTTATGAACAAATTCGGATATCCATCCCTCGACATTGCCATAGCATCTTGGTAATTCTGAATCATATAGCGTGCACCACCGGTAAATGTCGCTGGCAAACAACTCTGTTACCCACGCTGCAGCCATTCATTTCACCGCGTACTACTGCATCAACAATTTCATTATATATTTCACTTCGCAACTCTTCTTGATGAGTTTTAACATACCATAATCTCGCAGATTCAATCATGGTATATCCATCAACTATGAACTGTTGTGTAAGCCTTTTGCAAGAGAGGATAGTAGGTGACTCTGTTAACCTTTCATGCAATCGGTGCGAGAAGAACTCCCTCTGGATCACATAATTTCTTCCATTTTCTATCGGTTTTCGATGATCAGCAAAAGGTATATCTTGCCTATAATTATCTTCACCGTAAGGAAATAATAATGGATACTGCAGAGCAGGTAAGACGGATGTAACTCATTGATACGTTTCAATTTGCCAGATTTTTTTTCTAAAATAATATCCCTATCACCCATATGTTTTTCAAAACCAACAACTAAGATGGAAAGTTCATCGTCCTCGGGTAGATTGTGCATCCTTGCATCAGTGCCTCTTCTATCAATAAAGCGTAATTTCATTTCGACAACACCATCTTCGGGAAACTTGTCCTTGAAATTTCTAAATGACTTAACCAAATTATATGACCTATCTAACATGGATTTGAGTCCAACAACAATTTCGGTATGTCTGCATAAATGTAAATTATAAAACACGAATCATGTAAACAAATAATATATTAATTTGAATAACCAATGATAATTTTTGAAATTAAAAATCATACCTAACCGAATTGATTCGATTT
The DNA here is from genome assembly GCA_014905375.1 of Phtheirospermum japonicum. Lineage (NCBI taxonomy): Eukaryota > Viridiplantae > Streptophyta > Magnoliopsida > Lamiales > Orobanchaceae > Phtheirospermum > Phtheirospermum japonicum. The sequence continues at coordinate 689,057 of BMAC01000345.1, forward strand.
CGAACTTCGTTTGCAGTATCGTATATATAAAGTTGTGCAAACTTCGGTGCAATACTTTCTTCTGGCAGCAAACTCCTTATTAGATGATAGTTTTGATCGTGCATACAGAATATCGGTGGCGAATTTCTCGTGTTCATACTGGAATTAATTTTTTCACCCATCGATGTAAAGGAAAACATGTTGTTGTATGATAGAATATTTTCTAAAAAATGTCTACTTTTATCGCTAAAACCGAATATTAGATCATACAAAACTTGTGATGGCTTCTTCAAAGGAGTCTCTCCTTGTCACAACAGGTAGAGTACTCCGGTTTCGTATTTTCAACACTTGGCTTCAATCTCTCTCCATATCAAAAATATGCCGAACAATGTCCACATATGATAGTAGGATCACCAATATCCCAATAAACCGTTGGATAATAAATTTAGAGAAATGAAGGTGTCATTAAAATTAAAAAACTATATAATTATATGTGTGTGTGTGTGTGTGTGTAACTAAAATTTATATTTGAATTAAATAAAGCATCTTAGTGTATTGTTGGAAATAAATCTTTTTGAAGGAATTACCATCATCAGGAATCTTAGGTTTCTTGGGGTACCGTTTACGTGAAGGCTTACTAAGTGTTGTAGTCACTTCCTTCTGAACTACTTCAGTTATTATTCCACTGCTAATTGCAGTGGATGATGTGGACTATTTTTAATATCACAATGGTTTATTTACAAATAAAAAAATATATTAATTAAATCAATTAATCATCCATTCAAAATATAATATTTTAACAAAATATGAATCTTTCGAAATTTACCTTTTTCAAAAATAGACTTCAAAGATGGCCTTCCTACTTTTTGTTTGGGAGTATTTTCTGTTACAATATTCAAAAACAAATCAAAGAAAACAATATTATATATCTATTATTGTATAAGTAATATGTAACGCAAAATATATTTTAAATCAATATTATTAATCATTTATCAATATTTAGTTTTATTGTATTACACTATGATTTCAGAAGTTAAGGTTTACCTTAAAAGATATTGGTAAAAAAAAATTGAAGCATGAGCATTAAATAAATAAAAATATATATGTATCACTATTTGAAGTTTGTGTAATATATCAAAGCCAATGGAAAATAGTTTTATATATTCTGTTTGTCAATTATTAACAATAAAATTGTCATGCAAAAGAATAAACCAACTACAACAGGTGCACTAATGTCCATTTCTATCTGAAGAATTGTTTGTATTCATTGTGAAACTTATGAACTACACTTATATTATTTTCATAAAGTACTATTAATGTTAATTAGTGGTTTTGGTGGAATATAAAAGTTCTGATTTTTATAATGAGTTGTGTTTATTTGTCTATTTAATTTGTGAAAAATTGAGAGACTTTGCTCTCTATAATCAAATACAGACAACACAACAAAAAATATTTAATTTATTAAACATGTTTATTATTATATAGAAAATAACAATATAACTTAAATAAAAGTTAAACTCAATATTAATGCTCTAAAGAGTAATACCGTTGTTAGTAACAGTTGAATTTTTAGGAGGTCTTCCCCTTTTTCGTTTGGAATTTGCCTGATTTTGATCCAAGTTTTGTATAATAGCTGAGCTTCTTTCCATACGAATTAATGCAGCAGGAGTAACTACATCTTTTGGAAACATTTGCAGAAATAATAGTGAATTGATATAACGGGATAAAATAAGCATTGTTTATTTTATTATCAAAGATAATTCAATAAAAAAATCATAGAATTTATAACGGGATAGAAAATATCATTATTTAATATTAAAATTCCTAATTTTAACTTTTTCTATATTTATAATGTATTTATTAACTTTTGGTAATAACATTTCGTAAATTTAATAAGATTAATTGATATAATTAAATTACACTATTATAATTTATCAAAACATAAATTGAAGTAATTAATTGTAGCAAAAAAAAAAAAAATTCTAATATTTGTGATTTTAAGTTGTACGCATAATTTATATACATATTATATAAATAAATATGCATTTTAGAGAAATTTCATCAAGAAAAAATGAATTGCATATTAAGATTAAAAAAAACATTTCATATTTTTTATTTTATTATCAAATATAATTTAATATAAAAAAATATTGAAATTCAAATAGAAATCATGGAACAATACAAACAAAATCATGAAACTATAAGAAATATGAGTACTAACCACGAGCTTGTAGCTCAACTGGTATCACTAACCCTTTATAAGGGTGTTGACAAGGGTTTGAACCCTAGACGTCTCAAGTTATTTGAGATTTATCTTCTACTTTCCAACCACTTGACCCAACTTATTAAAAAAAAAAGAAATATGAGTACTATCGTCATGACTTATGATAGACAATTGTCTTTTGCTGCCAATAATTGTAGACTTGATAATTTTCTTCATTTCTTTAGGATTAACGAAAAATGAGTTAATACAATAAGTAAAATTGAAAAAAATTTTAGTTTATAAGATTAATCTGAACTCTTAGTTTGAGTGTAGGAATGGTATTTTTTTTTAATCATTGTGTGGAAATCAATATATATAGAAAAAATTGAATACATAGATGAATCCAAAATATCTCGTTTAATCATTAAACGATCTGTATAATAGTTTGGATTGATCCATATATTTAAATTTCTCAATAAATTAAACGATTCATATCTATTTATCAAGATAAATCATTTATATTCAATTGTTATACGTAGGATTTATAAAACTTTTGAGATAAGTATTTATAAATATTTATAAATATCTATGATCTATCTTTATCATTTTAAATACAATATTAAATGATTTATAACTATGATTTATCTTGATCTTTTTGAATTTATATCTTCTTGAGATTGATATAATTTTCGTGCCAATTATTCATTAAATTGGCATCTATATATATTTTTCATGCCAATTATCAACTTAGATAAATTTGGTATAATTTTCGTGTCAATCCTTCATTAAATTGGCATCTATATATAATTCTCGTGCCAATTATGAACTCAGGTGGTTTTGGTAATAACGTGTAATAGGAAAAGAAATTAAGATTAAGATATACGTATATTGACCAAATCTCTTTAATATAAACTAGTGTAATAACCCGCGTATTACGCGGGCATATTAGAAAAATGAATATATAAATAATCAAAACTAATAATGAAATAAATAACATATATATATATATATATATATATATACACACTTATATATAAGAAAAACTTGTTATTTTTTCAATAGCTGACAAATAAATTCTTGAAACTGACAAATGTTCCAACACTTTAGATTTCTGTTATGACTAACTTTTCTTCTAGAACCCCTCGATCAATCCCCAAAACAATCCCTTATACATAGGAATAAAAAAAAGTAGAGGTCAGAAAATAAGAATCAATCTCAATGCTATCACTTGCTGTCATCAAAGTCGGCATTAATGACATCACCGTCAGGTCCCTTGTTCGATGTTTCAGAAGGGCCGGCCTCAGCTCCAGGTGCTGGGCCGGCCGCACCAGGGCCAGCACTTGTTTGATTGTATAGTGAATGGCCGAGCTGCATTACTTCCTGGTTCAGGGCTGTCATAGCATCTTTCTTTGATTTGGGTCGAGCCGCCAGAGATGGCGTCCTTGAGTTCATCGAGTTTCGCCTCGACCTTTTCTTTGACTGGGGCAGGGACTTTGTCTCCGAGCTCCTTCAACTGCTTCTCTGTCTAGTAAACTACAGAATCGGCCTGGTTTTTAGTATCGATGGCATCTCTCTTCTCCTTGTCTTCTTTCGCAAATCTTTCAGCTTCGCTCACCATTCTTTCAACCTCATCACTTTGTAATGTGTTGGCGCAATGGTGATATCTTTCTTTTTGCCAGTTCCCTTGTCAATGGCGGTGATAGAGAGGATACCATTAACACCAATGTCGAATTTGACCTCAATCTGAGGAACTCCTTGTGGGGCCGGTGGAATTCCATCAAGACGAAAGCTGCCCACAAATTTGTTGTCCCTAACGAATTCTCTCTCGCCTTGAAGCACATTGATCTCGACACTTGTCTAACCATCAGCAGCTGTTAAGAACACTTCGGATTTGGAAGTGGGCAAGGTCGTATTTCTTGGAATAATCTTCTTCATTACTCCGCCAAGAGTTTCCAACCCCAAAGATAGGGGCGTTACATCTAGAAGGACAATGTCACTAACATCTCCAGCCAAAACACCAGCCTGATATGAACTTGATTGTCAAATACCCAACAATTATTAAAGAATCAAGATATAAATAATTATTATCTAATAAATCATAATCATGAAATTTCACAAAAAAGAAAGTAATGTAGAAGTTCCAAAACCAGCAAATCATATTATCGAGTCTAATTCCAATTCCAAAAAAAAAAAAAACACTCACATGATGATTTTCTGGGGAAAGGAAGTACCACCCAATTCAAGAGACAAGAATCATAACAACCAAATACCTACACATCAACAATAAAATTATCAAGAATATATCAATTTGAAAAAAATACCAGCAAGTGTGATGACCTAATGACATTAATAAGCCAATTAGAAGAATCTGCGAAACAAAGATGAAGGGGAAAATAGATTGTTATGCAATTTTTATCGGAATACATAAAAGATTAATATGAATTTAAGCAAAATTAATCATTTTTAAGGAGATAAGTTTAAGCAAAATTACTAAAGAAGATTATATAATCATTTATTGAATTGCTGAAATTCAAAATCATTCAATGGAATCCAAGGCCACCAAAAAAAAAAAAAATTCAATCAAAACAATAAAACCCAAACTACAATCATATTATAAAAAAAAAAAACAAAAGAAAGAAAGATGATTTTTTAATTCAAACTAACCAACTGAGGTACGGATAAGCAAACGGATTGATATGCTCTTTCGTAGACTGAAAAAACTGATTTGCCCTTCTCAGGCGTAAAAGATGGTAATAATGATATTTCCAGATTGAAAAAGGATATGCTCAGAGAAAATTGGAAAATCGATCTGCAGTTAGAAAACATTCAATAAAATTATTTTTTATTGAAAAACTAAAATAAAATCCAAACAATTACAATTAAACTAAAAAAACAATGAAAAAATTTATTCATAACTAACCAATTCATGTATGATGAATATTCCATTAAAATGCTTTCTCTGATTGTGCAATTGAAGCCATTGAGTATGTCATCTACAAAAGATCGACATGCTTAGTATTGATCTGCTATTTTCAGACGTAAAAGATGGAAAATCCATAAGCTCTTTTCAGACTGGAAATATCCGATCTACTCTGTCAAAAATTTCACAAAAAAAAAAAAATCGTCAGAAATCCAAAAAACAACACAAAACAACAAAGTAGGAGAACCATTTATTTTCACAAAATTATCCAACCAATTTCTTAAAAGTCATTTCTCTCACCAAGGGTACAATTATTAGTTACTCGTAATCAAGTTTAATCTTAAATTGGGAAGGATCAAATATCAATACAAATTGCAGACTCCTCATTAAATTGCATATTTGAATACCATTAGAACATTCATTGCGAATATATTTAATCCTCTTCAAGAATACAGATTTACTGGAACTAAAGAATTGTGAAAGAAAATTATGTGAACAAACTGAAAAAAATAAATAAATTTGTAGAATGTTTTGCTAATGAAAATCTGCTTCATCGTCTGTGAAAATCTGCAAAAGAAAATCCCAATAATTAGCTAATGAAATCTACACATGCAACAAAAACTATTGATCTAGAAAAAAAAAAGCTAATAATAAAAAAAAGATTCGCTTCATCACTTTTTGGATGTCGGTTACTGCACTACTTTCATCTACATCGCTTCGCGAATATATCAGTCGCCGCCATCTAAAAAAGAGTCAGATCTACAGAATTCAGTCACTGCACTACTTCCATCCACATTACAGAGAATATAATCAGGTGATTGATAAGATTGATGCATAACAACCTAACAAATTGCAGAGAATATAATCAGGTGATTCTTATGAGAAATACAAAATGAATGCAAATAACAAAAATTAAACAACCTATCTTACATTTTCATAATCACAAAAAAATATCAAACAAATACAAAATGAATGCAAATAACAAAAATTAATAATACAAATCATATTATGAAAAATCAATTTGTGAATAAGAAATGACGTTGGCCAAATAAATGAAGATCAAGGAGTGTAATATAGACGCCCAGGATTCCGCCCGCGTCGACGCCGAGGATGTTCACGTCAGTCGACGTGCCGTTGACGCCAAATGCCGAGAAATCAATCTCTGTCGCGTCTGCTGACGCGGGCGTCGACGCGAGCCACGCACCCGGCCCAAAAGCGTTAAAACCGGATTTTGCCCGACCGACCCGACCCGACCCGTTCGCGTATGACCCGCGGGGATAGCCCAGAAAAACAGTTTTTAAAATCGTCCAAAGCCCCCTTTTCTCCCACTTTTCAACTTCTAACTTCTTCTTGTTCTTCAAAATTTTTCTTCTTCTTGTTTTTCAAAATTTTTCGTTTTTTTTTCAAAAATTCCAGAAATTCATACACTTCAAAAACTCAACCACATCCATCCATTATCTTGCTTACAAGCCAAAACCTCCATTACGGGCTAGGTGGATTTGAAGCAAATTCGGGCAATTCCGGGCAACTCTTGCGTTTCTACGGAAAATCGACGAGGTACTTCGCTTGAAACCATCTTGGAACTATTATATTGTTGATTGGTTGTGTGTTGGGAAGTTGGTGGTGCACGAATTGCTTAAATATTTTGTTGGTTGAACACGCACGCCAAGTGTTCGACAAAATTCCCCAAAGAACAAAAAGTTTTATTTTTCAAGGTTTATCATTCCCGTTCATCTTCGTATTGATTGTTAATGTCTCGAGCGGGTAAACGTAAGGATATCTCGGGGAAATATGGAGCACCGTTCCCAATTTTTGACAAAAAGGAAGGGGACATGTTCAAGAATATTCGCAAGTGGGGTTTCGCTACGCATAGGATTTTGAACGTCCAAGGACTTGCGGAAGAAGCCTCGAATGGGTCGGAACACCACACCGATCTTTCGCGTTATGTAGATGGCCTTGGTTGTGGGTACTTCGCCCAAATGCACCTTCCCGGATTTAGAGAGCTTATGCTCGAGTTTTTCTCCACTTTGGCAATCCGGAACGACGAGACGTTCACTTGTCGACTAGGAGGGAATGACGTTAGTGTAGACGAGGAGATTTTTGGCAACATTTTTGGTTTCCCGACCGTAGGGGACCACCCGGTTGGAGTTCAAGGCTTCGATTTAGCCTCTTTTGGGGGGATGATCACCGGGGGAAATACGGGCGATTGCAAGAGATTTTCCTTGCTCGAAAATTCAAGACGACGCCCTTTACGTTGCCCTACAAGATCCTCGGGCACATTATTTTATGCAAGAACGAGGCCACCTACGCGACCAAAGCCGAGCTTTATGTTCTACAATGCCTCGTTGATGGTCGTCAAGTCCGGTTGTACCCGCTAATTTTGCTAGGACTTTACAACGTCACTAAGGGTACTCCGGGAAGCAAGTCACCACTTCTCTCATTTGCGCCATACATTACCGGCCTCGCCCGTCACTTCGGGTTCGATCCGGCCAAAAACGGACTTAGCCCACTCGGGACCACTTCATTACCTCTTACGCGTGCACCGGCACCCCGAGTGAGGTCGTCGACTAGAGGAGGATCTTCGTCTCGACTACACGATGACGACGACGATGGCGACGCGGATATGGAGCAAGCCGCCGTTCTACTTCGGGCCCGAGTCCCGATTGGAGCCAATTTTTTGAAGAAAACCGGGCATTTCAAGTGAAGATGTTCGATAAGCTCCAAATCATCGACGAGAAGATTGATACGAACCACGACCAAAACCGTCGGAGTTTGAAGAAGATGCGAGCTCGCATTTCGAAGCTCGAGGAACGATTTGAGGCGGCATACCCCACACCAAGCATGGATGTCGACGAGAACCCCGAGGATGATGATTTCCGCGAGTTCTAAATCTCGTATCTTTATTTTTATTATTTATGATTTATCTAAAAAAATAAAATAAAAAATAAAAAAAAATGGAAAATATAAAATCCAAAAATATTGTTATTTTCTTTGTTTTTTCTTGTTTTATTTTTCTTTTAGGGCAATTCATATCGCGCACTTTGAAGAAGTGGCCAATTACACAAATCGACGAGTAGCGGCTCGACTACTATTATTTCAGGGATGTTTTCATTTTCATTCCTCTTTTTGATTTTGATGTATTTGTGGCAATCAGGAGATTGCCCGGATTTTTAGAGAGGGGGGTGGTCGAGTGTGATTTGTATTGATTAATTGTGTAATTTTATTTGTTACTTGGCCTGTAATAATTATATGCTTAAATGTGATTAATTGCTATTTCTACGCTTAATTATGTTTGTATGGCTTGCCTGTCGAAGTTGACTATGTATGATTATTTGTTTTCGTCTTTGAGCGTGCATAAGTGCATAATTTTTCAAAATTTATTATTATATATTGTAAAATAGTACTTGGACGCAATCGATTTCGCAAAACCTTAATAGCAGCGTCAATTCAAAAAATTTTCATGTAAAAAGCCAGCGAGTAGCCTGAGTGTTTATCATCATTGCATGTACGTGAATAAGTTTCAGTCTTGATATCTCTTTGAAARCGCTGTGTGTAGTCGACTTTGAAAATGAAGTTAAGGCGCATATAAAACCTTATCCCGGCCATATCCATATATTTTTAGCCATTATAAATTACGAATGAGCCAATCATAGCCAAATAATCCATGCCTTTAGCCATGAGTGTTGTTGAGACGACCCCTACAACCTATTAAAAGCGTGGGGTAGGAGTTCCTATTTTTATTAGTTATTTGAGTCTTGGAATTATTATTAGGAATTTATTATTTTGTGAGTAAGGACCACCATCTAAAAAAAGAGAGAGAGAGAAACCCCATAAAAAGAATAAACGGGGGAAAAATAAAAAAAAATGATAAGAAAGATGGTGGGTCTTGTGTTAGTAATTGCCTACGCACTTATAAAGGCTTGAATTTTATTGTTTATTTTATGAAGCCTTATGTTTAAAAGGCGAAGATTTGTGTAAGAAGCATGCTATAAGCTTCAATTGTGCTTAAGTGGTTTTTGAGCTTTCAGTCGGTTTACGAGTTTTGAGTTGAGCAATAGCCTTTTTAAAGGCTACGTTATGAGTGTTTGGCGAGGTTTTTATTTTTTGTACGAGGTGAAGCTATTGCTTCTTGATTAGATTAGGTTAGGTGAGTTATTGATCATGTTTGATCATGAGTTAGCCACACGACTTATATATTCCACACCCGTCCAAAGAGCCTTACACTACAACCCGTAAAGACCTTTTCTGATTCTTAGTTTTGACAGCACACTTAATTTGCGATTGAGAAGAGATTGGTTTTCTGTGCTTATTTATTGTGCATGTAATTGTATGATTTAAGTGTATACACTTCCCATGCAGAAAATACTTAAGTGCTTTTGAGCGTACTTATATATATTATCCTTCGTGAGGAAGCATGATTTTATTTTGAAGCGATAATGTAATAATGGTCAAGTGTTTGACGTTGCGTGACTTGTACCTATATTTTCAAAATTACTTATGTAGCATAGCACGACTCTTTGCTTGAACTGATTTTCATTCTAGTCATACTTTGAAATTATCGTTTGTTCGAGGACGAACAAACCAATAAAGCGTGGGGTAGTTGATTAGAGTAGATTTATTCTTGTTTTTATTAGTATTTTAGTACGTTTTTCTATTTGTTTTTGGTATAAGTTGGACGATTTAAGCATAATTCCGTATTTTTATAGTTCTGACTTATTTTACCGTATTTTATTCGTAATTGATGCAAATAGGTGATATTTCATTGTTTTCACCTTACATCTAAGTAACCGGAAGAGTTCAACGCGTAATAGACGAAGTTCGATGTTCAAGAATAGGAGAACGAGCTTTTCGGCGGAACGAGTAGCAAAAGACCGAGAGACGGAGGCAGACGCTCAGTCGCGTCGACTGACGCGACCGTCGATGCTCCGTTGACGCGAGCCATGATCCGCGTCAGTCGACGCAAGGCCGACGCACCGTCGACGCAACTTGCTGAAGCGTCGACTGAAGGAGCGTCAGTCGAAGCACCGTCGACACAACTTGCTGAAGCGTCGATGCAAGCCCGCGTCAGTCGACGCACTCGCCCAGCCGACGCGCACGCCCAGGCAGCACCGACGCCGAGCACCAGCGCACGTCAGTCGACGCACCATCGACGCGATGGCCCAGAATCCAGATTTTAGGATTTCTTGTGTGCCAAGACTTGCAATATCTATAAAAACCCTCTATATTTCGGATTTTTAAGAGAAGAGACACCAGAGACACACACACGACCTCCTAGGGTTTCTTAGCTTACAATAACAATAATCCCACATCTCATAACGAGATTTGAAGACGGAGATCAAGGATCGAAGAACAACGCGTCCAAAACATCAAATTCGCATTCGGGATTCAATCTTCGCTCAAGATTGACGTGCAATCCGGAATAGCTGGAGCTTTTTACTGCTTTTCTTAGTTCCAATAAGTACTCTAAACTCTTAGTTAATTTCGTAGTTAATTGCTTAGTTAATTTCTTAATTAATTCTAGTTTTAATAATTAGTTTAATCGTTTCATGCTTGAGTATTGGATATTGGATATTGGATTACTTTAGTTTATTTATGCAATTTATTTATGCTTAGTTATTCGTTCTTAGATTCATATGGTACATTACTTAGTGATAATTTATTATATTCATGCTGTTAGATTAGTTGCTATTAATTCTTAGTTCTTGAGTTCAAGTAGTTTAATTATTGCTCGTAGTTGATAATTTAGTTAGAATAATTAGTTTAATTATTGCTTTAGTTATAATGATCAATTCAATTTCTTTTAAAACCCCAAATGTACATGTATTTTACTTTAGTTCGTAAATTGAGAAAAACATCCGAAAGACCGAACAGTTGTTTCCTCGAGAGATACGACTCGAGTCAAACTTACCACCCTACAGTTACCTCGTACTCTTGCGAGCAAACTAACGTGCTTTTAAATTATTTTATTAAAAAGGTGTGCACAAAAGTTTGAGTCAAAAATTTGGCGCCGTTGCCGGGGAAGCAACGAGTAGGAATTTAAGATGTTTTTCATTTTATTTTTCTTTTTGATTCATTAATTTCTTTTTACTTTCATTTTTATTTATATTTCGCACTTGGTTTTTGCCATTTGGTACGTTGACGTGTTGTTGAGTTTATGCAAGGAAGGCGATCACTTCAACGCGACCTTGTACCATTCATTGACAACATTCACCGTTCAAATCCGCCAAAACCAAGACCCGCTTTTATTCTCAAGGACAATTCCTCAACAGCAACTGATTTTGCTTGCGATCAAGTTCCCGACATTATGTTAGGAGCACATTCGGTTCGAAACGGCGATTCACCACCGAGATCACCACCACGCCCCATTCGAAATGGGTATGGTAGTGAAACGGCGATTCACCACCGAGACGGCGATTCACCACCGATATCACCACCACGCCCCATTCGAAATGGGTATGGTAGTGAACCAATCATTTTGCATGGACAACCACAACCCCAAGCCAATTGGGCTAATTGTCAGCAGCACATGGAGAACGTGAGACGAGACGAGGGGAGAAACGAAGGAGTTAACCAGCAGCACAACATAGTCAATCACCAACCCAACATGGCAAATATGAGGCAAAACGAAGAGGTGAACAACAATGTCATGCGTCAACACAACATCGAGAACATGGCATTTAGGAATGAGAATTTTCTGCAGCGTGATGCTTATGTTAACAATCAAGGCACGTGAACGAGTGGTTGGAGAATCAAGATCATGGTTACGAGCAAAATAATTTCGGAAGGAGATACGAGCGCCAGCACCATTACGCGCATGATGACCAGTACGAGCAAGCTGATGACCGAGTTAGGGAACCAAGAGGAGATCGTGCACCAAGACAGCGCGATTTAGCACGTCCAAAGGTTGTACCTTTTAGGTCCGCCATTGTTCTTGGACCTACCGCAAGGGCAGTCGAAATCAAACCACATCAACTTAACTTACTCCCGACTTTTCACGGAAATGTCCATGAGGACCCTTTGGCATTTTTAAACTACTTTGTTGATGAAGTGGGGCGATTTGTAGTTCATGGCCTTCACCAAGAGGAAGTACAAATGATTTGTTTCCCGTACAGCTTGAAGGACAAGGCGAAGTCATGGCTACTATCACTAGAGCCTGGCTCGTTGACTGACTGGGATATGATCAGCGAGAAATTCTTAAATCAATACTATTCGGCCCAAACTACGGGGCATCTTCGGAGGCAAATTGCTACCTTTGAACAGTTGGATGGAGAGCTATTTCATGAAACGTGGGAGCGTTACAAGACGCTTTTGCAAGCTTGCCCCCACCACAACTATTCTCCGGAGATGACTAACCAGTTTTTTCTTCGATGGATTATTAGACCATGGAAACGAGAAGTAGAGATAGCAGCGGGAGGAGATTTTGGAGATTTGACAGCCACCGGGGCGAGGCGGGTGTTGGAAAAGCAAAGCGAAAAATCTAGACAAACCAACTCTCGGCCTCGTAAAATGAGGGTTAACGAAGTTTCCATCCCTGATCCTGATTTAGATGACGGCAAGTTAGTGAAGGCGAAATGTGAGGAGATATTTGACGAGAAATTAGCTGCTTGGAAAGCCGAGCGAGCTAGCAAGGCCACTGCACAAAGGATGGCCGTAACATGTAACCAGTGTGGATCCCCCCAGCATTCAGCGGATGTGTGTCCAAACAACATTGAGTAGCATGAGGATGTTAACGCGATCCAAAATTATTCGAATCAAAAGAAGTACACACCGCAACGTGATAATCCTCTTTTCAAGTGGGGCCCTGGAAATCCAAATCATATGCCACCTGATCCACAATATCCACCACCACAATATGCTCAAGCACCACCAGTGCCGCCACCACAAAATAATTTTCATACACAAAGGAAGGCGTCTAATGCGACTCAACTAAATGATCAGCTGTTGGTTTGGCAGCAAAATCAAGTGGCCGAGACGATTAGCAATAGAGAGGGACTTACGAAGGTGAACGCAAAGATTGATGAACTCTCGAATAAGGTGAGCGGAACTGACCATCTTTCCGGTGTTGTGCATGATCTAGCTAAAAACATGGATAGGATGGAAAGAACTATGGGCCAACTAGCAACTGACTTTGCAAGGTCAAATAAGGAGAAGGACAGGCTACCAAGTCAACCAGAGCAAGCGTCGGCGGTTCACATCCTTCGCAGTGGGAAGAAGATCAACAATGGCATAGTGGACCAAGATGATGAGCTTGTTCCTAAACCAGTAGACAAGATACATAAATCCACCAATAGATAGGTGCTTGGTTCCATTGAAGGGACGATTCCGAACAACACCCTTGGCAAAGACGGACCATCACTGCCGAAGCAATCAACGACGCAAATTAAGGATGTTGTTCCTTTTCCGAGCCGGTTGCGCCCGGCGAAAGAGAACAAGAGGTTCATGGAGCTATACAACCTCTTGAAGCACTTCAACATCAACCTACCACTTTTGGAGGTAATCAAAACAATGCCCGCCTACGTAAAATTCTTTAAGGAACTTGCGTCGAGAGAGAGACGTTTGGCGAAGAATCAATACGTACCATTACCAAAGGAGGTTAGCGCGATTTTTAAGAAGCCATTGCCACCCAAAGAACGCGATCCTGGAAGTTTTTGCATCACTATTTCGTTGGCCAATGGACAAAAAGCGATAGGAATGTTAGATCTTGGAGCAGGGATAAATTTACTGCCATATTCACTTTATCAAGCATTTGATCTTGGACCACTTAAGCCGACAACCATGCACCTACAATTGGTCGATCGCTCGACCCGACGACCGTTGGGAGTAGTTGAAGATGTTTTAGTACAAGTTGGAGAGCTCGTAATTCCGGTTGATTTTGTGGTTATGGACGTTGGCGAGGTACCGACTGAAGGTACTGAGCAGACCATTTTACTGGGATGCCCGTTTATGTCTACTTCCCATACGCTAATCGATGTTCACAAAGGGAGGATGACCATGACTGTTTTGGGCAAAACAGTTACGTTTTCTTTAAGAGATATTCAAAACACTCCCTCCCCTGTCATGCAAGAGGATGATTCATTCGTTGACCCCATTACATCGTGCGTAAACGAGTTACGAGAAATCACAACTTTGAACAAACTGAGCAATGGGGACGACGCTGGATTTTCTACCGAGGGAGGGGATCAAAGAGTCGATTCAAGAAAGGAGTACGACGAGTTTGAGGATCATACGCACTTAAGTGGAAAAGACTTGATCGAGTTACTAGGTATTGACATGCGCGATATCGTAGAAGAATTTGGAGACGATCCCGATATGGAGAGATCGCATAAACCACCAATAAGTCGCCCAAGTCACGATTCCCTCGACCCCAACAAAAAATTTAAAGTTTTACGCAAAAAGAACAAGGGTGAGGCATTTTTCGACGATTGGGCGAGGGAGAAGAAGAAATCAAAAGAGGTTCGCACGAAGGAAGTCAAAAACTTGCAGTTTGAGGTTGGAGATTTAGTGCTATATAATCATGAGCGTAAATATGACCCAGCTGACCTCAAAGCTGCATGGAGCGGACTGTTCTCGATAAAAGAATTGGACGAGTATGGCGTAGCCACATGGTATGATGAGGTCAAAAATTCATCCCTTCAGGTTCACAAGCATAGGTTGAAACCTTATCACGACGGACGGAAGAAGAATCTCGATGATAATTCGGTGGAGTTTGGAGATCCACCGTACAGTTGGAATTAACCAAATTTAATTGCGTCGAGCAAGCAACGTTAAAATTTGCGCTTCTCGGGAGGCAACCCGAGCATTATGTATCCTTTTGTATTTTGTTTTTATTTTTATTTTATTTAATGTTTTATTTTGCTTTTTTATCTTTTTTAGAATAGATGGAAGAACTCGGAAGAGGAGAATTAATCAAACGAGCAAAGAAAAAGACGCCCAGGATTCCGCCCGCGTCGACGTCGAGGATGTTCACGTCAGTCGACGCGGCGTCGACGCTAAATGCCGAGAAATCAATCTCTGTCGCGTCTACTGACGTGGGCGTCGACGCAACGTCGACGCGAGCCACGCACCCGGCCCAGAAGCATTAAAACTGGATTTTGCCCGGCCGACCCGACCCGTTCACGTATGACCCGCGGGGATAGCCTAGAATAACAGTTTTTAAAATCGTCCAAAGCCCCCTTTTCTCCCACTTTTCAACTTCTAACTTCTTCTTGTTCTTCAAAATTTTTCTTCTTCTTGTTTTTCAAAATTTTTAGGTTTTTTTCAAAAATTCCAGAAATTCATACACTTCAAAAACTCAACCACGTCCATCCATTATTTTGCTTACAAGCCAAAGAAGCAAATTCGGGCAATTCCGGGCAACTCTTGCGTTTCTACGGAAAACTGACGAGGTACTTCGCTTGAAACCATCTTGGAACTATTATATTGTTGATTGGTTGTGTGTTGGGAAGTTGGTGGTGCACGAATTGCTTAAATATTTTGTTGGTTGAATACGCACGCCAAGTGTTCGACAAAATTCCCCAAAGAACAAAAATTTTTATTTTTCAAGGTATATCATTCCCGTTCATCTTCGTATTGATTATTAATGTCTCGAGCGGGTAAACGTAAGGATGTCTCGGGGAAATATGGAGCACCGTTCCCAATTTTTGACAAAAAGGAAGGGGACATGTTCAAGATTATTCGCAAGTGGGGTTTCGCTACGCATAGGATTTTGAACGTCCAAGGACTTGCGGAAGAAGCCTCGAATGGGTCGGAACACCACACCGATCTTTCGCGTTATGTAGATGGCCTTGGTTGTGGGTACTTCGCCCAAATGCACCTTACCGGATTTAGAGAGCTTATGCTCGACTTTTTCTCCACTTTGGCAATCCGAAACGACGAGACGTTCACTTGTCGACTAGGAGGGAATGACGTTTGTGT
>BMAC01000345.1:705463-717484 GCA_014905375.1 Phtheirospermum japonicum
AAGCTCCAAATCATCGACGAGAAGATTGATACGAACCACGACCAAAACCGTCGGAGTTTGAAGAAGATGCGAGCTCGCATTTCGAAGCTCGAGGAGCGATTTGAGGCGGCATACCCCACACCAAGCATGGATGTCGACGAGAACCCCGAGGATGATGATTCCCGCGAGTTCTAAATCTCGTATCTTTATTTTTATTATTTATGCTTTATCTTAAAAAAAATGGAAAATATAAAATCCAAAAATATTGTTATTTTCTTTGTTTTTGCTTGTTTTATTTTTCTTTTAGGGCAATTCATATCGCGCATGATAGGGCAGTATATATGCGCCAGACCTGGTTTGGGGTAGCTCTGACTCAGAGCAGTTAGACACATTAAGGGAGGACTAGAGCAGCTCTGTCTTAGAGAAAGACCTAAATAACCCTCCTACTGACGTCAGGAATCTCAGGAAGAGGTGATTATCGCTCGCGTCCCCTCCTGAGCGTAGTTATCTTGAGAAGATCACTAAGCCTGAGGATTATGCCGAGCTGAAGTTTTGGGGACTGACGTTTAGCCTGGTCTGGATGGTAGACCTGGTTAAGCCCTCTAAGAAAAGGAGCTCATCCTCACTGTAGCAAGATTTGATTTGTTGAAAGGCAGGAACATGGAAGGAAGGAAGAACTGAATGATTACAGGCCTGGTTCCTTGGAATCTGCTGAAATATCAGAGCTAAGATAACGCAGAGTAGAGGAAGACCTGGAATAGGGAAGACCTGTTTCTCAGACTCCCCAGGGGGAGGCAAGTGGGACCACTTGTCAGAATTTTTTGCACAACGGTCCGAGATTTGCAGCGTGTGCTCCTAAGATCCCGGCTGGAGTCCCCACTAGGAAAAGTTATAAATATCTCAGCCCCAAGGCTGAGAGAGGTATGTCATTCTCTTGAGCATTCTTGCTTTCTTTCTGAAAAACACCTCAAACGCTTACTGACTTAAGCATCGGAGAGGTTTCCACCGGAAAATCACCGGTGGTCCTTTCTAACTCTAGTTTGTGGTGTAGATCAGGAAGGTGTTCAAGGTTTCAGGCAGTCTTAATATTGGTCATTTTTTGGGTTGAAACAATTGGCGCCGTCTGTGGGAAGGCGATCAAGCTAAGGCGTGAGGTTTTCTTTTTATTTCATGGCTTCAGACGGATTACGGCGAAACTTGGTGGGAGAGCTTGGTGGAACCCCTAGTTCCGCTGCACCGTGGGGAATGCCCAGGTTGACAGATACGTCGGCGATGGGGCCAGGAGAGACAGCACCGTCGGTAGCAACCACGCCAGGCGTGCGCCGCCCCCGCTCAGTAGATCCGGGCCAACTACTGGCGGTTCATTTAATGAATCCTTCCTTTTTCAGCTCTCAGAGCTCATTGGCAAAGCCGTGGAGACGGCGGTGGAAAAGAAATTCGCGGAGATGGCAACACCGCCATCCAACACGCCGCCAGCATGAACTGTCCCGGTGGTGGGAACTGAACCAGTACGAGGGCAGCACGTGGATCGCGCTCCTCTACAAGACAGGGAAGATCACTTCTCCACCTCTGACAGCGAGACTTCAAGTCAGACTAATCCAGGTCTGGCTGAACAGATGATGAGTTTGCAAAAAGAGGTGCGAGAATTCAAGAGGAAGTTGACGAATGCTGCTGCCGTGCTAGCGCGGCGGGGCACTCCTTTCATCGAGGAGGTCATGCGTGATGACGTGCCAGCTTTATATCGCTCCTTGGGCTTTGAATATAATGGAACCACGGATCCGTGGGACCACCTCAGTTGCTTCGAGATCGCAACAGCTCTACATAAATTTTTAGACGCTGTTATGTGCCGGGTCTTCCCAATGACTTTTAATAAGTCGGCGCAGCTCTGGTTTAGCCAGTTGCCGCCTCGTTCCATCAGCAACTTTGACGAATTCAGTTCGGCCTTCCTTCACCAGTTCACGAGTTGCAGGAAGTACTAGAAAATGCCGCTTGAACTTTTCAGCTTAAAGCAAAAAGAGAACGAAAGCCTGCGTGCCTACATTAATAGGTTCACAACGGCTAAGTTAGAAGTACCTTCTGCGTCAGAAGAGCTGTTAGTAAACGCTCTGGCGCAGGGCCTGAGGAGAGGAGAATTTTTCCAATCGCTGGTGGTGAAACCAGCTCTGAAATTCAGAGAGCTGTTGGAGAGAGCAGAAAATTATATCCATTTGGAAGAAGCTTTGAAAATCAAAGAAGAAGGAGAGAAGAAGAGGGAAAGGTATGATAGAGATGAGAGGGCAGCAGTGAAGAAGCCCAAGCCAGATCTGTCTGGAGGGAGACCTCATTTCGATAGATATACCCCTTTGGCGACGCCGCAAGGCGAAATACTGCAGGCAATAGAGAGGCATCCAGAGCTGAAATGGCCCAAGACGTACTCACAGAAGCCTAGAAAAGAAAGATCTGATCGATTCTGTCATTTCCATAATGAATATGGACACAATACCGATGAGTGTACGCATCTGAAAGACGAACTGGAAAGAATGGTCCAGGCTGGGCACCTGAAGGAGTACGTTCGTATGAGGAGAGAAGAGGCCAGGTCTAGCAACAAGGGCTATGACAGGTTTAACCAGAACAAGAAAGACCAGGATAGAAGCCGCTCTGATGGGAGACGGGCTGATCAAGCCCAAGTTATTCATGGGGAAATCCAGATGATCACTGGAGGAGAGCTGGAGGAGCATTCCAAGAGGATGCAGCACAGTTATGTCAGAGCTGCGAAAGACTTAGTTCGAAAATCGCGCGATGTGGGACAAATGACCTCTACCCCTAACATCTGTTTCGGGTCGGAAGATGGTGATGGCATTTTGGCCCCACACATGGATGCTCTAGTTATAATGGCAATGATCTCCAATTATAATGTGCGACGGATCTTTGTGGACACCGGAAGTTCTGCTGACATCCTATTTTATGACTGTTTCCGACAATTGAAATTGGATGTGGAGCTAAAAGAGGTGACTACCTCTCTTGTCGGCTTTGCAGGGGGTGCCCTGAAGCCAATAGGAGCGATTAGGCTCCTTGTGACTTTAGGAGAAGAGCCCTATCGCGTAACTAGGATGGTGCGTTTCCTAGTGGTAGACGCACCGTCCTCCTACAACGTCATGCTTGGCCGACCCTCATTAAGTCAGTTCCAAGCCGTAATCTCGGTCTTTCATATGAAATTCCCTACTGAGGAAGGAACTGGTGAGGTGAGAGGAGATCAGTATGCATCGCGCCAGACGTATGTTGAATGCATTCGGCGGAATGGTGAGGAGGAGAGGATAAGTAAAAGAGCTCGAGTAGAACTGCCACGGCAAGAGCTGGTAAGAAGAGAGGAGGGGTTGATGCTGGTGGAAGTCGTTCCAGGCGATGAGAGCCGAACTCTCCGTGTGGGGGCAACGCTTAGCCCAGAAGTCTTGACAGACTTGGTGAAGCTGCTAAGAGAAAGTGCGGATGTCTTCGCTTGGTCTCCCCAAGACTTGGTGGGGATCGACCCAGAGGTCACTGAACATCGCCTCAATATCCTCCCAGACATGAAGCCAGTCAAGCAAAAGAAGCGTAATTTCGGCCCAGAGAAAGAAGCTATCATAGAGGCAGAGGTCGAAAAGCTCTTGAGGCGGGACATATTCAGGAAATACAATTTCCAGAATGGCTTTCTAATGCGGTGTTGGTCCCAAAAACAGATGATTGGCGGATGTGCATTGATTTTCGAGATTTAAACCGCGCCTGTCCGAAGGACCATTACCCCCTGCCAAGGATTGATCAGCTCGTCGACTCCACCTCTGGCTGCGAGCTCTTGAGCATGATGGACGCCTCGCAGGGATACCACCAGATCAGACTAGTTAGAGAGGGCTGGAAGCGCGTCAGCTTTATAACCCCGAAGGGGACGTATTTCTATGTGGTTATGCCCTTTTGCCTTAAGAATGCAGGTGCTACGTACCAACGATTAGTGGACAAAATGTTCAAGAGCTAGCTCGGCCGAAACATGGAGGTCTATGTCGATGATATGCTGGTCAAGAGCACGAAGGCAGTATCGCGTGTGGACGATTTGAGGGAAACCTTCAATACCCTGCGAAAGTACAAGATGAAGCTTAACCCTAAGAAGTGTGCGTTCGGGGTCAGAGCTGGAAAATTTTTAGGATATATGGTCACGAAAAAGGGTATTGAAGCTAATCCCGAAAAGGTGAGGGCCATCATGGAAATGCACGCGCCTAAAAATGTGAAGGAGATGCAATGCTTGGCTGGACGGATCAATGCCCTGAGTAGATTTGTATCAAGGTCTGCGGAAAAGAGCTTGCCATTRTTTCAGGCCTTACGAAAGAAAGCTAAGTTCCAATGGAGTGATGAATGTGAAGAGGCCTTTAAACTAGTGAAAGAGCATCTGGCGGGCATGACCTTGCTCAAGAAGCCAGTCCAAGGGGAGCCCCTTGTCCTATACATGTCTGTGGGATAGCAGGCGATTAGCATTGTCCTGATAAGGGAGGATGGCAAAACACAAAGACCAGTATATTTTTGGAGAAAGGTCTTGCATGCAGCAAAGGTCAGGTATGTGGAAGTGGAAAGGGTGATACTAGCTCTGGTGGGAACCGCTCGAAAGCTGCGGCCGTACTTTCTGTCCTACACCATAATAGTGCGAACCAATCTCCCGTTGAAAACTATAATGGACAAACCGGAAGCATCTAGGAGGCTAGTCAAATGGATTATAGAGCTCAGCGAATTTGATATCGCGTTTGAAGCTAGAACAGCAATTAAGGCTCAGGCCTCAGTGGATTTCGTGCAAGAAATGACTGGTCCCCTGGATGAGCCGAAGGAATGGACAATTTTTACGGATGGCTCTGTCTGTAATCAGGGCTGCGGGGCTGGAATCGTGCTAGTAGACCCAACAGGCGTAACCACTGAGTTCGCCGTACTGTTAAATACAACATTCTCTAATAATGCTGCTGAGTATGAGGCCCTTTTGAGAGGGATCTAGATGGCGAAAGACCTAGGCGCAGAGCAGGTGTGCGCTAAGGTGGACTCACAGCTTGTTTGCAAGTAAATTACTGGAGAGTTTGAAACACGGGAGGAAAATATGCAGAAGTATCTGGCCAAATTCAGAGAGCTGGCCAGAGGAATGAAAGAGCTGATAGTCCTTCTTCAGATTCCTAGGGAGGAAAATGGAAGAGCTGATTTCTTGGCGAAGGTGTCCAGCTCGGCTACAGATTGTCATGAACGAATGATCACTATATTAAAGGCAGATGGGGAGTTTGGAGCTGAGCAGGTTTGCGCGGTTACGGAGCGAGAGGACTGGCGTTTCCCTATAAAGGCGTACCTGGAGCACGAGGTCTTGCCAGAGGATAAAAAGGAGGCGACAAAGGTACGAACCAGAGCTGCCAGATTCTGCCTAATTAAAGGAGAGCTATTTAAACGAGGATTTGGCCAACCTCTTTTGAGATTCCTAAGCCAAGCAGACGGAGCTCTGGTGCTTAGGGAAATACATGAGGGTTGTTGTGGGGGGCTCGAATTCTGGCCAGTAAAGTATTGAGAGATGGTTATTTTTGGCCCTCGTTGAGGAAAGAAGCCGAGGTCTTCGTGAAAAAATGTGAGAAGTGTCAGAGGATGGCTCCCCTGATTCATCAACCAGCGGAAGAACTGTTAACAATGAGCTCCCCTTGCCCTTTTGCAAAATGGGGGATCGACCTGGTCGGTCCATTCCCGATGGCTCCAGCCCAGAAAAGATTTTTAATTGTAGCCATAAACTATTTAAGCAAGTGGGTTAAGGCAGAAGCTCTCGCAAAAATAACGGAGGAAGCGGTAATGGGATTTATATGGAAAAATGTTGTCTGTCATTTTGGTGTGCCAAGAGTTTTGATATCGGATAATGGTACCCAGTTCACGGGAACCAAAATTAAGGCCTGGTGTGTTAAGATGAAAATCCAGCAGCATTTCACGTCTGTATATCATCCGCAGGCGAATGGTCAAGTCGAGGTAACCAACCGCATTCTTGTCCAAGGGCTTGAGTCACGATTAGAAAGATCTGGAGGGAAATGGGTGGAAGAGCTAAATGCAGTACTCTGGGCATATCGCACAAACCCCAAGGAGAGCACGGGGGAAACTCCATTTAGCCTCGTATATGGCATGGACGCTGTGGTCCCTGCAGAAATTAGTCTAGAGACTCATCGAGTGCAGAATTACAACCAGGCCCAGAATGAAGCGTTAATCCAAGATGCCTTGGATTTAGTTGAGGAGAAGAGGGACCAAGCGGCGGTGCGAATGGAACACATGCGAGGGCAGATCAGAGCGGTTTACAATAAAACAGTTCGAGAGAGGCGCTTCCAAGTAAGGGATCTGGTTCTTAAAAGAGCTGATTTGGGACAAGCTAAAGGGAAGCTAGACGCCACGTGGCAAGGACCCCTTCGGGTCACCCGGGTTCTGGCTGGAGGAGCTTACAAGTTGGAAGAGCTGGATGGGACAGAGATCCCCCGCGCCTGGAATATTACTAACTTGCGTAAATTTTATACATGATTGTAATTTCTCAAATTTTTGTTTATGAATAAAATTGCAGGTCTTCTCGCATAATCTAATGCTTGAATACGAGTTTAAAGCCAGGATTGGCTAAGGACGGATGTCCTCGATTTTGCCTGACCTGATTGTCAGTTTAAAGTTAGGATTGGCTAAGGACGGATGTCCTCGATTTTACCTGACCTGATTGTCAGTTTAAAGCCA
The DNA here is from genome assembly GCA_014905375.1 of Phtheirospermum japonicum. Classification (NCBI taxonomy): domain Eukaryota; kingdom Viridiplantae; phylum Streptophyta; class Magnoliopsida; order Lamiales; family Orobanchaceae; genus Phtheirospermum; species Phtheirospermum japonicum. The sequence continues at coordinate 712,160 of BMAC01000345.1, forward strand.
GGATTGGCTAAGGACGGATGTCCTCGATTTTACCTGACCTGATTATCAGTTTAAAGCCAGGATTGGCTAAGGGCGGATGTCCTTGATTTTACCTGACCTGATTGTCAGTTTAAAGCCAGCATTGGCTAAGGACGGATGTCCCTAATTTTACCTGACTTGACCTGATCGTTAAGTTAAGATATGATTGACAAGGGTGGCTGCCCACGATTTTCCTGACGTGATCGTCAGCTCACGATCAAATTCTGAATGGACTGATGGATCTGAGACGACTGCCCCATGACTTTCCAGAACTGACTGTCAGCTTGGGTACGCGAGTAAAAAATGAAACTCTATGAGGTAAATTCTGAATTGCTAAAGGCGCTGATATAAGCATATGATAAATTAGCTCGAGCAAGTAAAAGGCTGATTCATAGTTTGATCAAAACTGTAAAATTTGTACGAAAAGCATAAAATTCATATATTTCATTAACTGCTACACAAAAAAAAGAAAAAACAGGATTGCCCACACCTCCTACGAAGGTTGGCAACTTTGATTACATAAATTTGCAGGAAACGGAAGAGATAAAACCCATATATTTATCTGGGCGAGGCACGCCGATCTGAGGCCAAAGCTCGGCGAACTCGCCAGAGCTCACGCTCGGTCTCATGCAGACGGCGGCGATATTTTTCAGCTCGATCGGCAAGGGCATGAGCTTCGCCGGCAGCGACGGTCAGCCGATTCACAGATTCGGCTAGATCCACCTTCTCCTTCTGGAGTTGGCGGTTAACTTGCCGGAGTTCAGCCCACTCTCTTTTGTAGAAAAGTTTCTTCTGGCGTTTCCTTTCCAGCAGTCGGTAGAGATAACCAACTTTTTCCTTGAGCGCGACCAGTTGATCGGAAAGCTTGAATTTCTCCACAACTAGGGAGATGTTTTTTCTCTTCACTGTATTGAGTTCTTCGATCAAAGGAGAAGAAGACATTTTTCAGATTGATTAATGAAATAATGAAGCATGAGTATACGTATTTATAAAGAAGACAAGCACGTTCTAGGGAATAAAAAGTACTAGGGTTTCCGGAAAAATAGGAAACCCTAGAAGGACAAAGGTTGCAATAAGACAACACATTTTTCATTAATCCAAATAGAGTTTAGTACAAACGATGTTTTGTAAAACAAAATAAAACAGATAAGCCACATAGGCCACAACTACAGATCTGTTTCTGAGAAGAAATAAATAGACAGACACCCTGGGCTGTCCCCCCCTCTTCACGCTTGATCTGGATCTTGAGACACCTCTTTAAAATCTTTAGCGAACTGCGTGGACTCTTCCAAGTCGCCTAAATTGGCGAAGGTTGGGGAATTGCCCACCACCATCGCCAACTGTTCGGGGGGAGGAGAAGACGCCGAGGTAGAGGAGCAAAAGCTCTGGCGAATGTGGTCAGCAAAAGCCAGATCATCCAGCAGATGGAGGCGGTCGTCTTCAGTAGCATAGGTGAAGGAGGTGGGCTCAGACGCACCCTTGATAGGGGCATCTCGGTTAAAAGGTAGAGAAGGATTCTCGGATATCCATCTGGCATGAGCGTCCACATCGAGAAGGAAGAATGCCTCCGCTTCGGGAACCATCATGTCGTAAAGATCGAGCGATCCTAGGAAGGCCTGGCGCGTGGTAGCCCGGGTTAATTGGATCAAGCGCAGACCTTCTTCAGAATTCAGGAATTCGAGCCTCCCTTTTGCCTCTCCTTCCGTGAGACCTTTTATTTCTCCATCGGCTTCGCCTTCAGCCCTGGCCTTCTTGGCTCTCTCCTTGATCTTCTTGAGCTCTTCCTCATGCAAAATGGCCTGAGCACGGGCTTTTCCCTCCACCTCCTGCTGCGCCTTCTTCGACTCTAACAGCTCCTCCTTGATTGTGGACAGCTCTGCTTTGAGCATCTCCGCCTTGCCGTCAAGGCCATTACACTTGGCCAACATCTCCCTCCTCTGTTTCTTTAAGAGCTCGATCTCTGCTTTCAGATCTGTTTGCATTAAAGAACTGCGCGTTCTGGCTAGCAGAGAAGCTCTGAACACCACCGTCTAGAGGAGGTAAAGCAGACGAAAGTTAGCCAAAACTTGTGAAAAAGGAGGATAAGGGACATATGGTGAGTGCTTTACCTGTGCCTCGGACCGGCAGAAGGCTTCTACCAATTCAGGATCGGACATCTTGTCCGCGGTCCGGTGGTCAGCAGTAGGAGCCAAGCCCATCATGAACTTCCTAGCAACCTCACTTGGGCAGTTCAGGACAGACCTGTTGAAGAAAATCTGGTTAGGGTTGGAGGGGACCTGGAAGGCCTGAGGGTTTACCTCAGGGATGACTTCTGGCTCAGACCTCTTTCTTTTTCGCTTCTGCAGCTGCTCTTCCTCAGGGTCTTCAGAAAATGGGATCCCTTGGATTGGGGCTCCCAGCTCAGGCGTGGCTCTCCTGGCCAGCTCTGGATTTTTCTTACTGTCCCAGAAGGAGGGACAGTAGCAGGAGTGGCCTGGATTTGTTCCTGGGCTGCATCTACAGGAAGTGCTGCCAAGGTAACTTCCTCCAGGGTAGGAGAAGCTCGGGAGGATTCTCCCAGTAGGCTTTTCTGACCAGCCCTGGTGGCTTTTGCGGCCTTAGCTTCCAAGCGTGCCTGCAACATATTCACTGGAACAGGAAGATAGAGATGTTAGTACTCATCAACGATGAAATTACAAGGATAAACGAACAGGCAGTGTGAGATAATACCAATACGTTCTGGTAAAGGACCGCTCTGTTGTTGGGTTATGAAGAAGTTTAGGAGGCCAGGTTTGAGGACTTTAGTGATGTCCATGGGCTTGGAGTTGAGGGTTGCTATTTTTTGGGCTACATGAGTAGGCCTCTCACCCCGGGGTAGGGAGGCCTGCTGAGGCAAGAGATCAATGGAGACAGGCGAGAAACCCCAATCTCCAGAACACTAGACGAAGAAGAACTTCTTCCTCTAGGCCTTATGGGATGTAGGCAGACCAAATAAGAAATGGACGTCTGGTCTGGCGGAAAGATAGAAAAAGCCTGAGGAACTCTTAGCCAAGAAAAGAGAATAAAAGAGTTGGGCCGTGGGGGTTATCCCGGAATATTGAGCTGCTAGATGAAAGCCCACCATTACCCAGAAAGCGTTAGGGAGAAATTGGTGTACCGGAATCTGGTACATCCGAGAAACAGCAAGAATGAAAGGGTGGACGGGAAGGCTTAGGCCGGTGTGGAATTGATCCACGTAGAAGGTTAAATGTTGCGGAGGGGGAGCAGAGGCTCTCTCGTCCGGTGCCGAACTTGTGAAAATAAAATCATTGGTAATATTGAAGGTGGCACGGATGTCTCGCAAGGTTTGATTGCTAACTATGGAGGAGATATTGTCAGCAGGGGGATTTGGGGGAATTACTGGGGGTCTCCCTAAGGGTACTGGAAACCCCTCTTGAGGAGCCGCCGGAGGCGACTCGGAAGAAGAAAAGTTTACAGTAGAGGTGGAGTTATCCGGCGCGGTGGATGAACTCCCCCCGGTGGATTCAGATGGAGAAGGAACTATTGACATGATTAAAAAGGATGAGAGGGTACCTGGCTGTAAGATAGCGAAAGTTGGACAAAAGTGGAGCGGAGTTGTAAAATCGCTGAAATTTTGGAGAGGGAGAGAAATTCGGGATGCTGAAAAGATAGAATTTGAAAATTAAAGAGAAAGAAGTAATATGGAGGGACAAAAAGAAAGTTAGTGAATTTGAAAATCGGAAATCGAGGAGAGCGGGATTTGATGGGATCCCCGCATTTAATGCAAATAGTACATTGCGTGGTGAGCTGGAGCGTCAACCGCCCTAGGTCAAATCACACGCCACCACGTTGTCAGTTACAGAAAAGACGCTTGGGAACAAGGACCTTTCGTTGAGACAAACCGACACCACTAATGCCAATAATTAGGACTGTATGGCAGACGGATATCTCGGGATTCTCCCAGTACGAGAAACCATAAAGGACAGAACGGCCTCATTTATTTTGAAAAAGAACCTTAGAATATTACAGATCTACCCCAACTGTTCGGGGGGAGGAGTTGATAGGGCAGTATATATGCGCCAGACCTGGTTTGGGGTAGCTCTGCCTCAGAGCAGTTAGACACATTAAGGGAGGACTAGAGCAGCTCTGTCTTAGAGAAAGACCTAAATAACCCTCCTACTGACGTCAGGAATCTCAGGAAGAGGTGATTATCGCTCGCATCCCCTCCTGAGCGTAGTTATCTTGAGAAGATCACTAAGCCTGAAGATTATGCCGAGCTGAAGTTTCGGGGACTGACGTTTAGCCTGGTCTGGATGGCAGACCTGGTTAAGCCCTCCAAGAAAAGGAGCTCATCCTCACTGTAGCAAGATTTGATCTGTTGAAAGGCAGGAACATGGAAGGAAGGAAGAACTGAATGATTACAGGTCTGGTTCCTTGGAATCTGCTAAAATCTCAGAGCTAAGATAACGCAGAGTAGAGGAAGACCTGGAATAGGGAAGACCTATTTCTCAGACTCCCCAGGGGGAGGCAAGTGGGACCACTTGTCAGAATTTATTGCAAAACGGCCCGAGATTTGCGGCGTGTGCTCCTAAGATCCCGGCTGGGGTTTTTGAATCGAACTTTTTCGCGTTTAAATAAAAGCTCGTCCGCAAGAGAACGGAGCTATTGTAGGCGGAGCTATAAGTTGACTCGAGTCGAATCACAAGGAAGACTAATCGAAAACTATTCCGGTGTTCGATTTTACGTACGTAGAAACCAAAATAAAAACTAGACTAGACTAAATTAAACACGCGATCGAATAAGGTTTGAGGTTTTCTAACATCTACGAGCAATAAAATTGAAAGCTTTTAAAACGATAAAGAAAACGAGGGTCTAGTGTGCCGGAATCGTCTCCACGATCGGGGTTGTCAATCCCGATGGTTCTAAACGACCCTAAGCACACCAAACCGATAAACTTAGCCGAAAACAAACATCATCATGATCAACTTCATAATAACAACGCAAGAACAATAAATCTAGCTAACAAGCATGATCGTAATTGATAAGAAAAATAAACAACTAATCTAACGAGAACTAACAACTAAACTACTAAAGCAAATAACATAGATTAACAACTAGAAAAAACGATAAAAGGTTTATACTAAATTAACAAAACCAAAGTACATAACAACATCAAAGCAAATATTATTGAAGCTAAATACACGAAGCAATAAAAAGGTGCAGAAAAACCTATAATCTATAAAAGCATCAGCCATCCAACGATCTTCAGCGACGAGAAGCGACCTTGAACGTCGAACGGAAGCGAAATAACGAAACTACGAACTATTT
>BMAC01000345.1:735427-771155 GCA_014905375.1 Phtheirospermum japonicum
TCTGGAAAGTGGGCGGATGAACATGGGATGGTGCCATTCTAGAACAGAAAAATTATTTTCTAGAACATGCACATAAATTATTATTTACGTGAAATTATTATAAAATTTTGGAGAGTTTTATAATTTCCCTAGTTCCTACCTTTTAAAGATGGGCACCCATAATCTATCTAGATAATTTTGTTGTCAAGATTGGCCAGTACATCCAGAAAATTGAAGATCTGCAAAAAATATCAGAAATTAATTTGGTATGAGGTTCTGAATTTTTAACGTGATAAATGAGAAATGAAGGAGAGAGGCGAATTTTAACGTGAGCAATAAAAGGATTAATGAGAAATGAAGGAGAGAGGTTTTGACTTTTTAAGTCAGAAATGGGATGATAGGAAAAAAAACGTGATTAAAGGGGACTAAAAAAAATATTTCATGGGCGAGAAAACCCACTATTTTTATCTAAAAGTTTCTCTCTCTTGTCAAACTCGCTCTTTATATATATACAGATATACAGATAGATTGTGCAATTTTGTATATTTTAATTAAAAAAGTGGTAAATTATTTTGAAAAAAAGTGACAAATTTGATATTATTGGAATCAAAAAAAAAAAATAATATATACCACTTACATACATACATACATATATATATATATATATATATATATTATAATATATAATATATATATATATAGGTAGAATCTTGAAGATAGAAATTATCCAAAAGTTTAAGTTTTGATATTTATGGGAATACCGTTAATTAATTTCGTTAGTTGCAATTAATAATTTTAGAATATATAGTATCTAGTTTCTTTGTAATTCTGTATACAGATTTGAATTACATTTGAATACAATACATTAATGCTTTTTAGATTTTTAGTTCTTTGTTTGTTGGTGTGTAGGTGATATTGTATCCATATTTGTATAAGATGTCATTGGATAAAGGAGAATGTGAGGGGCGAATTGAGTTGATCGGATAAAAGGTATCGGGGGAGAAGGAGAAGGGAGCCACATTGAACATTGGGGCCTCGTTTAGGATTATAGATATGTCAAGATATAGGTCTTAATCTCCGTTGATCTTTTGTTTGGTATTACCGATTATAAACCAGCCAAAACTGATTGGCCTATGATTTTAGTCCCGTGAATCCCTGATTCACAATTGGACCCTCACCCTCTGATTCATAATCGACTTTAAAATGGACAAGTATTGGCCTGAATAAATTACGTAATTACTCCTGAAAATGTATACAAGGTTGCTATAATGTCCTTACCATGGGCAATATTTACTGCTCTATCCAATTCACAAAACTACATCTCATCTCTGCAATTCCTTTCGCCACTAACCCAACCAGGTATGAGTCCTGTTGTGATTTTGTTTTTCTCTTTTGTGTAGTGTGTTAGTTTATTGTAATTTAATGTTTTCTCTAGTAGGAACTTTTAAACATTTCGAAGCTTTTGATTGTTTACTATGAAGTTATTTCGTATTTTTGTCGAACTGAAATAAGTTCCAACCCCCCCACCCCCACCCCGCTTTTCCTGTATATTTTTTGGAATCTGGATATATAGATGGAAGAAATCTAGAGCGGAGTTTTTTTTTTTCTTTCCGTTCTAATGCCAATATCATTTTTTTTCATTTCACTAAAAATAAATAAATTTGAGGCATTTTTTATGCCTTGTCACACATTACATGAAGGAAACACTTTTTAAAGCCATGAATATCCTTTAAACTAGCAATAATTGTAAGACTCATTTGCACTCTCCATATATATCCTCGTTTTGCTGACACACACATATATCAATTTATTGGGTTTCTCTTTTTTTAGATGAATTGCTTGATTGTGTTATTGCTTTCAATAAGTTGGAATAGGTGGTTTTGGGGTTTCATGTGTATTTGTTATAATGTGTGCTTTTATTTTGAAAGTGGGAGGTTGCTTCACTTGCTTATAGTTGAGTACGTATAAACATGAGTGTTGAATTCCCCTTTCCTTTTTCAATGCAAAAATCAAATTGGTAGATGGCCACAGTACTCTTGTCAACCCGGAACTCATGGATGATGATTGGACAAGTGACATATGAAAATGTTTCGAGGTATATATGCAACTGAGTTTTCCATCTAATAACTTAATTTCCAATTGTTTTGATGTTAATACAGACTATAATATATATGGTTAAAATATAGGAAAAATTAACAAAACCAAATTTGTATCCACCATTTAATCTCTTTAATTAATTTTGTCCATATGGGCCAAATTAATATTATTAATTAATAAATGATAGATAGGAATGGACTATATTACCCCTAAATAAATTCACGATATCTTTTCCCTCAAACGTATACCAGATTTTCCGTTCTGCGATTATTCTAATAATTCTATTTCATATTTATTTTCCCATTCCCAGTCGTGGAAGTCGCTTTTGCATCATCCTCTCTCAAATTTCGAACTCAAAATAAAGATTCATGTTCTAAAGAAAAGTAAGGACCAATCAAATCCGTTAAATTAATATGAAATTCTAAAAGTTTTTTCATAATAATATGAAATTCTAAAGCAACGTATGAAATTCACGATGAATAGGGCTTGTCCAAATTAGTTTTAAATTCTCAAATCCCGTTAAATTAGTACGAAATTTTATTATTATGAAATTCTAAAAAAAGTAAGGACCAATCAAATCCGTTAAATTAGTATGAAATTCTAAAGGCTTTTCAACATTAGTTTACAGTATGAAATTCCAAAAGAACGTATGAAATTCACATCCAAATTAGTATTAAATTCTCAAATCCCGTTAAATTAAGTACGGAAGTTTATTAGTATGAAATTCTAAAGGAAAATAAGGACCAATGTATTAAGAGTGAGATTTGGGGATGAAATTAGAAAAATTTTGTTTGTGCGCTTTTCGTTTCAAATTATGGGATAAGCCCCTAAAATATATGCAATTGGGATAAGCCAAAAGCGATTTTGTGTCCAGGGCCGGTCCTGAATAATTTTAGGCCCTGTGCTAAATTATAAATAATGTCTTTAGTATTTTTTTTAAATGATAAGATAGCAAATGATAGAAACCACTAATTGATAAATAATAACAAATACATGATTTTTTTTCCACAAAATAATTCAATAATATAAATAATTAAAAAAAATACATGATATAAATGGTGATTGACTAGCAAAAAGCATGACGATAACCTCTTGAAAAATTCAAGTGCTTCCATTTCCAAAAAATTTCTTAGCCGCATCAAAGAGTCACCGGCGCCGGTCCACCACAAACCTACTAAATACACAAAAAACAAAATAAAAGTAATAGGGAAATCTAAAACAAAACAAATGAGTTACTTAAAGAGACTCCTTCTAGCATTTTTTGCTGCAAAATCATCAATTATATCTCCATAATCAAGACTTTCCGTAATATCCTTTTCGATGCATAAAATTGCTAATCCATTCAATCTATCCTGACTCATGGTTGTTCGTAAATAAGATTTTAACAACTTCAATTTAGAAAAACTTCTTTCGGCCGATGCCACAGTTACAGGTAAAGTCAATAATATTCTATAAGCAATCATCACATGAGGAAACATATCCATATCTTTTGCAAATTGCATTATTTTAATGGATGTCCAAGGGTCATTGGTTTCATATGATTCATTTGGTAACATTAATTGTAACACTTGTAATTCTGAACATAAACAATTTCTATTAATATCTAAAACATCCTCAACTTTTAAAGCATGTTCAAGATTTATGCAAGATCTTTTCAATTCCTCATCATCTAATGAAACCAGCTTTGAAGCATCAAATAAGAAACCAAACATAGATTGAAACAATTGCAATTGTTCAAACCTACTCTGTAATTGAGAAATAGCAATATCAACTATAACAAGAAAATAATCAGTTCTAAATGATTCTTCAGCTGATTGCTCTACCCTTTCAGTGTTTGGAATTTCATCAAAATGCCTCTTTCTACAAATACGACGTTTTTCAAAAAATATCGGCTCAACTCCCATTTTATTAGCAATTTCTTTAGCATTTATCATAGCAGAATTAAATCCACTATTCTTATATTCTTTAAAATATAAAATAAGTCCATCCAAACATTTCACAGCAACATCAATACGCATATCTTCATACTGTAATTTCTTACTGACCAAGTTAATCTTATCCAAGACATCATACCAAATAACCAAACTCAAGAAAAATTCGAAACTAGAAAGTTCGCCTGATGCTAAACTTCCAGCATCTCTACTCAATTTGGGATCTTCACTGATTTCAGCTAATTTATATAAAGCATCTCTTATCTGGAAAGTTTGAGACTTATTTGCTTTGACGCTTTCAATATGACTTTCCCAACGTGTGGCTGATAGTGATTTTAAAGTTAAACCATCAATATGTTCAAGTAAAATATTCCACCGCTTTGTTGAATTTGCAAACACCGTATAAATACATTGACATGCTCCAAAAAAGGATTTTTCTTTAAGACACGAGTTAGCCATATCACAAAGTGCTAAATTAAGAGAATGAGCGCCACATGGCATGTAAAATGCTCTAAGATTTATGTCAAGTAATCTCTTTTGAGCACCTTGATGTTTCCCTTTCATATTAGCACCATTATCATAACCTTGTCCCCTCACATTATTAATATCAAGATCAAGTGACTTAAGTACATCTTGTAATTTATTAAAAAGCCCAAGTCCAGGTGTACATCTTGTAATTTATTGAAAAGCCCAAGTCCAGATGTATCTTCCACTTGTATAAACTCTAAAAAATACTCTTCAACGTGTATCGGATTACTTGACACACCTACACATCTTACTATCAAAGTCATTTTCTCTTTGTGACTCGCATCAGGTGTACAATCAAGTATAACTGAGAAAAACTTTGTTACTTTAATTTTTTCGATAATTGCATTTTTCACTTTAGACGCTAAAGTAGCTATTAACTCATTTTGAATTTTTGACTTAGATATTGGTAATGAATTTTCTTATCTCTAATCATTTGAAAGTGGTCTCGCATTATCGGGTCAAAATGTGCAATCATCTCTAGAAGGCCACAAAAGTTACCATTAGAATCTTCATATAGTTTTTCATTTGTTCCACGAAATGCCAAACTATTTATAGCAAGACATTTGACTACAGCAATAATTCTAAGCATAACATCCCGCCAATGTGAAGTCTCCTTTTTAATTTGATCTTGCAATTCTTTATCAATTGTTTGATTCTTGCATAATCTAGCCTTTAGTTCAACCCAAGCTCTCATGTTAGAAAGGTGTTCAATACTATATTCATGTTCAATAAGTTTCACACCCATATGTCTCCAATCTTTGCTTCCCTCACCTGCTAATTGACTTCTAGAATGCATTTTTTTAAACAACTTACAACAAAAACAAAAAACCTTATCTAAATCTTTAGAGTATACTAACCATTTTCTATCACAAGTCTCTCCACTTGATATTGTTTGGACATAAAGTCTATTAGAAAAGTGTCTTGAGACTCCATCAAGCGGATACTTATCATAAATTATTCTTTTAGGTCCCATTTCTACTAGTAAGCATCTCATTTTATCATCTAAAGAATCTCAAACTCTAGGATCATAAATATTCTTATCAACACCACTTTCAACGTTATCATGACAATGTTTAGTACCACAAGAAAGATCAACAACTTCATTTTTATCGCCTTCATTCGCACTTATATCATCAATATCTTCATTCACATCATTATCAATTAAGTTCTCCATATTATTTGTCGGCTCAATTTCCGTTAAAGTGTCTCCACCAACTCTTTTTTCACATAAAGCATCCGTATTTTTAATGATGAACCTATCCATTGATCCTCTTAAAGATTGAGCCACTTCCTCATTGTTTTTCTTTTTTTTCCGTTTTTGATGCCCAGATAGTTGTTTTCTAGGAAACATTTTGAATTTTACAGCAATCAAATTCAAAACAAAAAATTTAATAATAGATAAAACCTGGATTTGAGATGAGCAAAATTTATAATATCATTTGCAATTTGCCAAAAGTCGAAGAATCCCTGTAGACAAAAAAAAAACATAGAACTTTAAAGTAATAATAATAATAATATGAATAATAATTATTATTATTATAATTACTCTAATTAAAATAAATATTAAAGTAAAAACCCTTAATAATGTACAATTTTTTTCCCTCACGAACTGTCTTACTTTTCATTTTCTACTAATTTTTTTCTGTTAATCTTAATAAACGAGCACTAGATTATTCAAGCTCTACTCGTTTATTTAAAACTCTAAATTTTGTTCATGTAATGTAATGTTTATATAACCAAATAATCTTGAGGCTTGTAGAGTTGACCAATTACAACTCCAGTGTTTAGAAAATCTTGTTAGGAACTTTTCTTCCTGTTTTGTCAATTTTTCCATGCTATACCTACACCCATCTGGGGTGTGTTCATACAAATAAAATAATAATAATGTAATGCTATCCGAACGTAAAACTTGGAAGTTTAAAGCAAATAACATAAATTTACAATTAACATAACTTATGACTTTCAACAGCATCATCCCAAAGGAATGTTCAAAGCCTGGCTGACACATAATTACCAATTACAACTCTCTTCACAGAAGGATAAAACAATATTAATCAGTGCACTCTGTACAGTTATACTTACTTTAGTTCATTACTATCAAAATCCATATCCACACACACACACACACACACACACACACACACACACACACACACACACACACACACACACACACACACACACATATATATATATATATATATATATATCCTTTCTTATATTGTAAATTGACAATTCACAGATAATCCAGGTTGGGGATATGCCTAAATTCCTTAAAGTAACAGAATTTTATTGACCCCTTTTCTTTCCATAGTCCACAAAAAGCTTTCAATATTGGAATCCTACCGTAATAACTTAAAAATAATTATTCTATATAATGATTTGAAGATGATTAAATCGAAAGGCACCTCGTTCGATCGACAATTGAAGATGATTTCGTGGGGAACTGCTGCTTGAAGCCCGAAATTGTAGTACAATAACTGAAAAGGGGATAATTTTTAGTTGATTCAAGCAAAAAGAAGATAATTAGAAGAATTAGGAGATAATAATCAGAGAAATAGAGAGGGCTTTTATAAATAATAAACTAATTTAATTAAAAAAATTTGAACGTTGCCTACCTTGGAATTTGGAAGGAGAGTCATGGGAAGAAGCTAAAGTCGGCAGAATTGAAGAGGGGGAGATGAAAGGTTAACGGCCGCTGTAATTTTTTTTTTCTGTAATGTAATATATATATATATATATATAATGGACTATTATTGGGCTGGTGCCCCATAAATATATTGGGCCCTGGGCGGGAGCCCAGGCTGCCCTACCCCAGGGCCGGCCCTGTTTGTGTCCATAAGGCATTGCTTGGATTAGGATTCATTCCGAACCCTAGCACAAACAGGATCTAAAGATGAAGAAATCCATTCTGATTTGGCACCGAGTAAGTGTCATGGTTCTTCAGCTACTTAGTTATTATTTATTTATTTTGCTGTTGCCAAAAAACATGTTGGTATGGTCGTTTAGGTGGCGGGTTAAGTAAAATAATTTGAGGTTAAGCAAAAGATTTGTAGCTGAATCCTTGAGGTTTAACTTATTAACAGTAATATTATATGGTTGTTAAGGTTTGGGTTGTTAGTAGGTATGCATGGTTCAAACCATGTTGTGCTCATTTTGTTTTAACAAAATGTTGCACTCATGCTACGTGTTATGTTATGTTGATTTTGAGGTCTAGTTGTATGCGATAGATATGACCAAATAAAAAAAGGACACTTCATATGTTATGAGTAAAATCGATAGAACCTTGAATTATTTGGACTTCAAACAATTAGAGCTTCTAAAGAAAAGCGGGGGTTGAATATAATATATATAATCTTGTTTGACATTAACGATTATATTATATTATATATAATATACTATATTACTATATAATAACAAAATTTTGGTATTATATTGGTATTATATTGTTTAAAATTGTTTTAAAGCTTTTATTTTCTATAAATATCTAAATAATTAACATGGATCATTTATCTTTGGTAATAACCAATTACATGACCACATATACTAACTGATCATCATGTCTAAAAGTCAAGGATAACATATTTTGTTGAAATATACGCATAATTACTGCGAAATCAAAGCATCTATTTTTGTGAAGATAAAAATAAATCTCTAATAATACCACGCCATGCAAGAATTTTCGAATAGATTATTAGACATTATTTTCAATTATTAATTTTTTTTTTAATAATTGTTGGTTTGTATTCAATTTCAGCATTAATGTATTTTTAGGATTATGATGTGATTTATTACACATTGAATATTAATTCAGTTTTGTAATTAATGTAATACCATACCATTATCAACTGAATGGTAAGTGAATTATATGGAATGATAAGTAACTTAAATTACGGGATATGATTTGTTAAGTGTATCTATACTTACCATTATATATGTGTTGATTGGTAATTTCTACAAATTATGGAACCGTAATAAATTTACAATAATAATTTAGATTTGTTAAAAATCGATGTAATTTTGAAATTATCATTTTTCCAAATGACAATTAAAGTCAACTTTAACTACAATTAAGGAATATATTTTTATAATGTAAATGATTAAACCTTTAATAATGAGATTTAATATTGATTATTTTGATTTAAAAAAGTCCTATAGTAATTATATAGATCAATATATTAAAATCGAAAGTCAACTATGAGTGTTAAGATTAACCGAGTTATTTCTAAAATCTTAATAATTAAAGTTTTCCTAATAAAAAATAATATTGATTATTATAATCAATCAAGTTTCTTAATTATGTCATCCACACTAATTGTGTTCACACCTTACAAAGACTAACTATATAAAGTCAACTTTTCGTATGAATTATTTATAATACAAATGATTATATCCAATCAATTCATACTATGTTATTATCATTTGGTTTAGATTTTTCATTTTATTTAAAATATCATTATTCAAATTTGCTTAACTACAGTTAAAACATGGTAATATTTGAGTTTTGATCAAAACAAATATATATTCATTTAATCATTTTTTGTTAATTTAGTTTAATACTCAAGTTTTATCATGCTTATTTTTTTAGATTTAAATATTTCTTAGTAGGGAGATGTATTTATTACATTGTTCTTAGTTACAATTACTAATTTTGAAAAATATTTATCATTCATTTAAACTTTTTTATTTGATGGAGAGATCAATAATCACATTTTTTTTTTTAATTTCAATTAATAATTTAATTGAATACTCAAGTTTGTTTCAAAATAATTCTATATTAATTTAGGTACATATTATTTTTATATAAAATAAAAAATTTAATTAATGAGAATATATATATATGTGTATATATATATATATATATATATATATATATATATATAACAATAAAGTTCAATTAATATTATATTTAATTTCAATAAAAAAAATTTAAGGTGCCTTTTGTAATATTAATTCTTTTTAATAGATATACTATTTTTTTGATTCTCAGTTATATGTTTTACGAGATTAGTCGTGCTATGTTGAATTCTATTATTGTTTCATGTCATCTCTAGAAAAATATGAAAAACCTACTGTAATCTTTAGTGTAAATGACTAGATTTAAATAAATGTATATGTATGTTATTAAACTTCACGGTTGTTTATGCACAACTAGTGCTTAACCCGTGTGATGCACGTACGAATTGTGATGATTTTGTGTTAGTACAATCATTGTGAGAATAACAATATTGAATTATTAGTAAGAACATAACAATCAATATATATATGTATGTGTGTGTATATATACATACATATATATATATATATATATATGTGTGTGTGTGTGTGGTGTGGTGTGTGTGTGTGTGTGTGTGTGTGTCCGTATTCAAACAAATCAAAGGTAAATCGTTACATAGTCGATGAAGTGGGTTAGCTCAAGTGATCAGATTGTCCACTACATAAGACTTATGTTCTCGATTTTAGTGACCGAAGAACATCTCTGAAAGTATTTTTTCTTTCTTTTTAAATGGATTAGGTTATGGGTGTTTAACCCGTGCGATGCATTTGCTCTCTATGTTGAACTTTGTGTTATAAGTGATAATATTTGTACAATTTAATGTTATAATGATAGACTAAAATATACTGTTTCTCAAATTTTATCGACCAAATGCTGTAAAGTCATTAACAAACTTGCAACTAACTAAATTTTTTTTTTTCCAGTATTTACTAACAATTTCAGATTTGGGCAACACTCTTGTCAGGTCGGACTAACGGATCATCCGTTAGGCCAAAGTTTCATAACGATACATTATAGTAAAAAATCAATACATCATAATACTAATAAACCATAATACAAAATCAGTTTATCATAACACGAGTCAGATATTTATGAAAAACCAATATTATGAGTACAAAAACCAATACATCATGGTTCGAAAACCAATACATTATACTATCGGGTCAGATGGTCTAACGGGTCATGACCCGTCAATCTGGCCTAACACAAGTTTTTGCCTTTAGATTTTGATAATAAATATTTACCGATAATAATTTTACTTAAAATTTTCAATTTTATAGTTTTTACTAACAACTTTTATAGGTAAATTTGTTTTCTTGTAGTCGAACTTTGAACTAATCGAAGTTAAAATCACCACACATCTGAATTCTGAATCTATAAATTTGAGTATTTTTATATAAGTCTCATTTATCTATATTAAATATATTTTTGTGTAGCAATATAATTTATTTATTCATATTTCTTAAATAATATTTATAATATTTAGTCTTGTCCTCTATAATGATATTGTATCATATTATTCAGTTCAAATTGTGCACCTGTCTCGATTTTTCATACTTCATAATTTTCAAATATTTGATTATACTCGTTCATCAAGATTATGAAAGTATAAGAGTTATTGAATGCATATCCATGTAATGCATAAACTCATCCAGTTAAAAACTTATTAAAATATACTTCATTCATTTATTTTTAATTGTCATTTTTTTAATTTATGTCAAAAAATAAGAAATATAAATATTGACTAATACACCTTAATGAATTAACGATATTCCTAATTAATCTCTCACCCTCTTTCCTCACAATCATCTTACTATCATAAGTTAGTATTAATTTCCTAAATTAATTAGAGAACAATTTGGAAGAAAGTATTAAAAAGTTCTAAAATGACAATTAATTTTCAACAAAATCAAACTTCTAAAACGATACTCCCTCTGGTTCGATTTATATGTCATTTTAGTGTTTAGAACTTGTTTCAATTAATTGACGTTTTAGTTAAAAATTTTGTTTTTCTTCCGCAGATACCCCTAACCCATAAAACTCTCTCTGTCTCATCATTATGAATAAGCTTTATCTCATCAATCGCTTCCACTTCCCCATGTTACATCTGTCGCCAATCTTCTTGGAAAAGACAAGATTTTCCCTCTTTTTGCTTTGCCTAAATATATGGAGGTGCATTTATATTTATATGGCATTAAGAAAAAAAAAATACTTCAACAAAATTACAACACCATGAACATGAATGCAGAGAAAGAAAAATCAGAAAAAATCAGGACCCTCAGTTCGTACGAACCCGCACGTAAATTTGAAGTTTTGGATGAAATTTTAACTTTAGTTTCGTTGGCTCCAAATTTGAAAATTGGGAAGATTGTTATTTGGGCTTCAATTTAAAGAGGAAGATGAAAAGTTTGGATGCATTATTATTATTATTATTTTAAGAAAGCACGGAAAAAATTATGAGGTGAGAGAGGAGCATTAATATGGACAAATTACTCTTTTTTATATCTTTCTTAATAAGTGTGCTTAAACCCCAAACGACATATAAATCAAATTGGAGGGAGTGGTTAAGAAGAATCAATTTATTGAAAACAATAAATTTTACTTGTTTAAATTTAGAATGTAGCACGTAGTCGTTTTAATTGTCAAATAGATATGAAATTATGTCAAAAGAAAAAAAAGAGAGGATGAAATTACTAAAAATAAGGATTGAATTAATATATTTTATTTTTTTTAAATATTTATTTGTTTAATACCATAAAATATATTTAGGTTCTTAAAATAATTTTAAATCTCATGTGAGTATTAAATTACCAAATTTTTACTTTCCGTGTGGAAGTCGTATAAAATCTCATAACTAATTGTTCATCATTATTCCAATTGACAAAATCACGCCGACATTAATAAGTTTTAATTTGAAGTGTATGACATTATTTGAGTATATAAATTTAGATCTATGAAAGTGATACTTCGTTCGCTTTAGGGTATTCTTACTTATCCACTTGGTTGAGCGATTTGAGAAAGTTGATTGCTTATTCATCCTTAATCAACACATTATACGTTTGGTAAAAAATTTTAATAAGCTCCTGATAGTTGAGACTTAAAAAGGTCTATTTCGAACAAAGTTACAAATTGTAGTTTTCTCTAATCAGTTCATAGTTGATTAAATAATTTTTTTTAATTATTTTATTTTATAATCTTTTATATGCTAATATGTTAATTTATAATTTTACATAAGTATTATTTTAAGACATAAGGAAATTCTTATTTATCAATATAATTATTTTGGTATCATATTTTTTTCTTAATTTTTTTATATATTTTTTTAGAAATCTATATTTATTATTATTTTATTTTTTTCTTGCTTTTTATGTATATTAGTTGTATATCACTCGATAATGTTTATATCGCTAAACCAATCTTCAATCACATATTGCCAAACAATAATTTATAATCAACTATCATATACCAGTTATCTCAACTTCTTTAATTATCTCAGTCAAGTAGATCTTAAATAAGAAAAATGAATCATGAATAACCGGATTTAAATTTTGGCTAATTTTATGATTAACACGCATTTCTAATATTACTTGTCATCACAGTATAAAAAATAGATTTACTCTTACTCTTGTTATATTATAAATAAGGTAGATTTAAATCACAGTTTAATAGTCTCAAAAGAAAATTCAATTCAATTAAATTGGTTTGATTATTATTGTGAATATTATGATGCAATTATGAAGATTTATTTAAAAAAAATTGCAATGTATATATTGAGAAATTTAATAAGTAATAAGGAAGATTTAAACTCATATTTAATAGTTTCTGAAGTTTAATAATCGCAATATAATTAAACATAAGAATCACTATTTTATACCCGGCTCGGCCTAACCCGACGGATTGACCCGAAACCCGGCCAAACTGAAGCACTGCTTGATGGGAGTCGGCTTAATAAGCTGTTTCACAGTCAACCCGCTCTAGATCCGACTACTTGGGTCGGTCAGGCATCAATTGCTGACCTGCAGCCCAAACAGACCATTAATTTGAAATTGGATTTCTTGTTATCTTCACACCATTAATTATAGTAACCTTTACAATCTAAACAACTTGTTTAAATTCGATGTGATACACAAAATAATTATACGACAAATTTTTTTATTAACACTGAAGGTTGTAAAAATAATACGCAACAACTCTTTTTATCGGTACTCAATATTGTAAAAATTATGCAGGCGTTCTTCTTCCTTTTTTTTTTTCTCTTTTTTAAAAAGTTCACTTTTTTCTACATAATTGAAAACTTATTGTCATTTATTTATATTCACCTATATATCTCTAAGCCTATGCAACAATATTAATAAGATTAACTTTGTTATTTATTCATTTTTTTGATTTTGTTTTTCACTTCCTCTTTATAATATTTGAAAATTTGATAAGTCATAAACAGACATTCATATGTTTCATGAATATGAAAATATTATCCTTTAAAAATATCAATTCATATATTAGATTTCTTGGTTTTTTCACTTCGTCTTTATAATATTTGAAAATTTAATATATAAATTGATATGTTTGAAGGATAATATATTTATGTTCTTGAAATATATGAATGTTTGTTTATGACTTTGAAATGTGATTTATATGTATATAAAGTTATTTAACTTACCTATTTTCAAAACATAAATAGAACATTTATAATTTAGAAACACACTTTTGGAAGGGAGAATGTTGTATATACTATTTATAAAACGTATTTTTTTTATACATTTAAAAATACATAATTATATTCTATAGATCAATTACAAAAATTGTGAAATATGGATTATCCTACTGATAGGGCAATATATATACGCCAGACCCGGTTTGGGGGTAGCTCTGACTTAGAGTAGTTAGACACATTAAGGGAGGGCTAGAGCAGCTCTGTCTTAGAGAAAGATTTAAATAACCTTCATGCTGATGTCAGGAATATCAGGAAGAGGTGATTATCGCCCATGTCCCCTCCTGAAAGTAGCCATCTTGAGGAGATCACTAAGCCTGAGGATTATGCCAAGCTGAAGTTTCGGGGACTGGCGTTTAACCTGGTCTGGGTTGCAGACCTTGTTAAGCCCTCTAAGAAATAGAGCCCATCCTCACTATAGCAAGATTTGATCTTTTGAAAGACAGGAACATAAAAGGCAAGAGGAGCTGGATGACTACAGGTCTGGCTCCTTGAATTTTGCTAAAATCTCAAAGCTAAGATAACGCGGAGTGGAGGAAGACCTGTTTCTCAGACTCCCCAGGGAGAGGCAAGTGGGACCACTTGTCAGGATTTGTTGCACAACGGCCCGAGATTCGCGGCGTGTGCCCCTGGGATCCCGGCTGGGGTCCCCACTAGGAAAAGCTATAAATATCTCAGCCCCAAGGCTGAGAGAGGAATGTTATTCCCTTGAAGCATTCCTTCTTATTTTCGGGAAAACGCCTCAACGCTTACTAACTTGAGCATCAGAGAAGTTTCCACCGGAAAAACCACTGGTGGTCCTTTTTAACCCTTATTTGTGGTGTAGGTTTGGGAAGCTCTTGGGTTTTTCAGGCGTTACTCTTGATACCGGTAGTCCACTTTTTGGGCTGAAACAATTGGCGCCGTCTGTGGGAATCGTAATCAAGTTAAGACGTGAGATTTTCTGTTTATTTCATGGCTTCAGACGGTTTGCGACGGGACTTGGTGGGTGAGCTCGGAGGAACCCCTTGTTCCGCCGCGCCATGGGGGATGCCCAGGTCGGCAGATACGTCGGTGATGGGGCCAGGAGAGACAGCGCTGCCGACAGGGACCACGCTAGGCGCTACGCTGCCCCCGCTCAGTAGATCTGTGCCAGCCACGGGTGGTTCATTTAATGAATCCTTCCTTTTTCAACTCTCGGAGCTAATCGACAAAGCCGTGGAGACGGCGGTAGAGAAGAAGTTCGCGGAGATGGCGATGCCGCCATCCAACACACCACCAGCAAGGACTGTCCCAGGGGCGGGAGCGGAGCCATTGCGAGGACAGCATGCGGATCGGGCTCCCTTACATGATGGGGAAGAGCACTTCTCCACCTCTGACAGCGAGACCTCAGGCCAGACTGATCCAGGTCTGGCTGCACAGATGCAGAGTTTGCAAAAAGAAGTGAGGGAGTTTAAGAGAAAAATGGCGGCTGGCAGTACGATCCCAGCGAGAAGGGGTACGCCGTTCACTGAGGAAGTTATGCGAGATGATGTGCCGGCTTCATATCGCTCCCTAGGCTTCGAGTACAATGGAACTACAGACCCGTGGGACCATCTCGGTCGCTTCGAGATCGCGGCAGCTCTACATATATTTTCGGACGCCGTCATGTGTCGGGTCTTGCCGATGACTTTTACTAAATCAGCGCAGCTCTGGTTTAGTCAGCTGCCGCCGAGGTCTATCAGCAATTTTGACGAGTTCAGCTCAGCCTTTTTACACCAGTTCACGAGCTGTAGAAAGTATCAGAAAATGCCACTTGAACTTTTTAGTTTAAAACAAAAGGAGAATGAGAGCCTCCGTGCTTATATCAGCAGGTTTACAACTGCTAAGTTAGAGGTGCCTTCTGCGTCTGAAGAGCTGTTGGTGAATGCTCTAGCGCAAGGTTTGAGACGAGGGGATTTCTTTCAGTCGCTGGTGGTGAAACCAGCTCTGAAATTTGGGGAGCTCTTGGAGAGAGCGGAAAAATATATCCATCTGGAAGAAGCTTTGAAGATCAAAGACGAGGGAGAAAGGAAGAGGGAAAAGCATGATCGCGAGGAAAAGGGAGCTGTAAAAAAGCTTAGGCCAGACCTGTTGGGAGGGAGGCATCGCTTTGATAAGTACACTCCTTTGGCAACCCCACAGGGAGAAATCTTACAGGCAACTGAGAAGCATCCAGACCTGAAGTGGCCAAAGACCTACTCGCAGAGGCCCAGGAAGGAAAAATCAGATCGTTTCTGTCGCTTCCACAACGAGTATGGGCACGACACTGACCAGTGTACCTATCTAAAGGATGATTTGGAAAGGCTAGTTCAGGCTGGACATTTAAAGGAGTATGTTCGGATAAGGAGAGAGGAAGCCAGGTCTGGCAAGAAGAATTATGATCGGTCCCTGACGAATAGGGGTAGCCAAGATAAGGTGCGTACTGAGGTGAGAAGATCTGATCAGACCCAGGTCATCAATGGAGAAATCCAGATGATTACCGGAGGAGAATTTGAGGAGCATTCCAGGCGGACACAACACAATTATGTCAGAGCCCCAAGAGACCTAGTTCGAAAATCACGTGACGTGGGACAAATGACCTCTACCCCTAACATCTGTTTCGGGTCAGAAGACGGCGATGGTATTCTGGCCCCTCACATGGATGCCCTGGTTATAACTGCAACCATTGCTAATTATAATGTCCGTAGAATTTTCGTGGATACTGGGAGTTCTGCCGACATTTTGTTTTATGATTGCTTTAGACAGTTGAAAATAAACATTGAGCTGGAAGAGGTCACCACCTCCCTAGTTGGTTTTGCGGGGGGAGCCCTGAAGCCCTTGGGAGCGGTGAGGCTCCTTGTGACGTTAGGAGAAGAGCCGTATAGGGTGAAAAGAACGGTGCGTTTCTTGGTGATGGATGCACCTTCTTCTTATAATGTCATGTTGGGCTGACCATCCTTGAGCCAGTTCCAGGCTGTTATATCTGTATTTCATATGAAGATGAAGTTTCCGACGGAAGACGGAACGAGAGAGGTCAAGGGTGACCAGTATGCCTCACGACAGACTTACGTAGAGTGCGTCAGGAGGAATGAGGAGGAAGAAAGACAGAGCAAAAGGGCTAGAGTAGAGCCGCCAAGGACAGATCTGGCCAGTGGAGAGGAAGGGCTGATGATGGTCGAAGTAATCCCAGGGGATGAGAGCCGGGTCCTTCGAGTAGGGACAACTCTCAGTCCGGAAACCTTGACAGATCTAGTTGCACTATTGAGAAGCAGCGCGGATGTGTTTTCTTGGTCCCCAGAAGATCTGGTAGGGATCGACCCAGAGGTGGCAGAGCACCACCTCAACATCAGCTCGGATGCAAAGCCAGTAAAGCAAAAGAAACGCAATTTCGGGCCTGAGAAGGAGGCTGTCATAGAGGCCGAGGTTGAAAAATTGTTAAAGGCTAAGCACATCCAGGAAATACAATTCCCTGAATGGCTTTCTAATGATGTCTTGGTTACCAAAACTCAGGAGGACTGGCGCATGTGCATCGATTTCAGAGATCTCAATCGTGCTTGCCCGAAAGATCATTATCCTTTACCTAGAATCGACCAGCTCGTCGACTCTACTGCTGGATGTGAGCTCTTAAGTATGATGGATGCATCCCAAGGGTATCACCAGATTAGATTAGCCAGAGATGATTGGAAGCGGGTCAGCTTTATTACCCCAAAGGGGACGTATTGCTATGTTGTGATGCCTTTTGGTTTGAAAAATGCAGGAGCCACCTATCAACGTCTGGTTGATAAGATGTTTAAGAATCAACTTGGGCGGAACATGGAAGTTTACGTGGACGATATGCTGGTTAAAAGCGTGAAAGCAACGTCGCATGTGGAAGACCTGCGGGAGACCTTTGATACCCTGCGACGATATATGATGAAGCTTAATCCCAGGAAATGCGCATTCGGAGTTAGAGCTGGCAAGTTCCTGGGATACATGGTCACAGAGAAGGGTATCGAGGCAAATCCCGAGAAGATCAGAGCAATTATGGACATGCGGGCGCCTAGGAATGTGAAAGAAATGCAATGCTTAGCAGGACGTATTAACGCGTTAAGTAGATTTGTGTCCAGGTCTGCAGAACGGAGTTTACCATTCTTTCAAGCTCTAAGGAAGAAAGCAAGATTTCAGTGGAACGATGAGTGTGAGGAAGCATTTAAAGCATTGAAGGAGCATTTGGCTAGCATGACCTTGCTAACAAAGCCTGTCCTAGGAGAACCCCTCATTTTGTACTTGTCAGTAGGGCAACAGGCAGTTAGTTCTGTCTTACTTCGAGAAGAGGGGAGGATGCAGAAACCAGTTTATTACTGGAGCAAGGTCTTGCATGATGCCGAAGTAAGATATGTAGAGGTAGAACGGGCTGTACTGGCCCTCGTAGGAACGGCCCGGAAATTACGTCCGTATTTCCTTTCGCATAGTATAATTGTACGAACGAATTTACCTTTGAAGGCGGTCATGGATAAGCCAGAGGCGTCGGGAAGACTGGTCAGATGGATAATCGAGCTAAGTGAATTTGATATCAGCTTTGAAACCAGAATGGCAATTAAAGCTCAGGCCTTGGCTGATTTCATGCAAGAAATGACTAGCCTTCCCGAAGAACTAAAGAAATGGACGATCTTCACGGATGGCTCTGTCTGTAATCAGGGCTGTGGAGCAGGAATTGTTCTGATTGATCCAGAAGGCGTGTCTACTGAATTTGCTATCCGGTTAAATACAACATTCTCTAATAATTCTGCTGAGTACGAAGCTCTTCTAAGAGGTATTCAAATGGCGAAAGACCTGGGCGCGGATCATGTATGTGCCAAGGTCGATTCTCAACTTGTTTGTAAACAAATTAACGAAGAATTTGAGACAAGGGAGGAACATATGCAGAGGTACTTGGCCAAATTCAGAGAGCTGGCCAGGGGAATGAAAGAATTAACAGTCCTCCAGATTCCCAGAGAGGAAAATGGACGGGCTGACTTCCTGGCGAAGGTGGCCAGCTCGGCTTTAGATTGTCAAGAAAGGGTGATTACCTTGTTACAGGCGGGCGGAGAATTCGGGACAGAGCAGGTAGGCTCAGTTATGGAAAGAGATGACTGGCGCTCTCCCATAAAGAAATACCTGGAACAGGGAACCTTTCCAAATGATAAAAGAGAAGCAGCAAAGGTACGAACCAAATCTGCTAGATTTTGTCTGATTAAGGGAGAGTTATTTAGAAGAGGATTTGGTCAGCCTCTTCTAAGATGTTTAAGCCGAACGGAAGGAGCTCTGGTTCTTAGAGAGATCCATGAGGGATGCTGTGGTAACCACATGGGTGCCAGAGCTCTGTCAAGTAAGATCTTACGGGCAGGGTATTTCTGGCCCCATCTGCGAGAAGAAGCGGAAAACTTCGTGCGTGCATGTGAGAAATGCCAGAAGAATTCAACGCTAATACACAGGCCTGCCGAGGAGCTCATGACGATGAGCTCCCCTTACCCATTTGCCAAATGAGGAATAGATCTGGTCGGTCCTTTTCCCGTGGCCCCTGCTCAAAGAAGTTCTTGATAGTGGTAATCGGTTATTTCACTAAATGGGTAGAAGCGGAGGCCTTGGCCAAAATTACTGAAGACGCAGTTATGAAGTTTTTATGGAAAAACGTAGTATGTAGGTATGGCGTCCCCAAAATTCTGGTTTCAGATAATGGAACACAGTTTATGGGCACTAGAATCAGGGTATGGTGTTCGAAAATGAAAATTGATCAGCACTTCACCTCTGTTTACCATCCCCAAGCTAATGGACAAGTAGAGGTCACCAATCGCATACTGGTCCAGGGGATCAAAACTCGTTTGGAAAGAGCTGGGGGCAAATGGGTGGATGAGCTGAGTGCAGTCTTATGGGCCTATAGAATTAACCCTAAGGAGAGCACGGGGGAAACGCCTTTTAGCCTGGTCTATGGTATGAACGCTGTGATACCTGCGGAGATTAGCATGGAGACTCATCAAATTCAGAACTTCGATGAGAAGCAGAATGAGTCTTTGATGCAAGATGCTCTGGATTTAGTCGAAGAAAAAAGGGACAGAGCTGCCACAAGGATGGCCCATATCAAAGGGCGAGTAAAGGCCATGTATGACAGATCTATTGTGAAAAGACAGTTCTGGGTTGGAGACTTGATCTTAAGAAGATCTGATTTAGGAAAGTCCAAGGGGAAATTGGATGCCGCGTGGCAGGGACCCTTCCGAATTATCCAGGTCCTATCTGGAGGAGCTTACAAACTGGAAGAATTGGATGGCACGGCAGTCCCTCGCGTTTGGAACATTGTCAATTTACGAAAATTTCACACCTGATTGTAATGCTTTATGTTTATTTGATTGAATGAATTCGCAGTTGAATAAATTTGCAGCCCGCGGCAGGAGTAACCAATGAGAGATATTCAAAATATTGACGAATGTGCCTATTGATAATTAAAAGAACTTCCAACAAAAACAAGAAAAACACAAGTAGACATCTTTGCAGAACATTAGCAATTACAGAGACACAAATCACAAGCATAGAAAAATAAAAGTACAGCCTTAGGATGGGGGTACAGAAGCGAGAAGTTGACGGAGTCGTTGGATTTCGTCCTCATGTTCCAAAAGACGGATGCGAAACCGGTCTGAGGCCTCCACGACAATGTCCCAGTCAACGTACAGTTCATCGTTCTCCCTTTTCAGGTCGAGAATGATTTGCTGAAGACGTTGTCGTTCACAGCGGTACTGTAATTTCTTCTCGGCCAGCTTCTCCACACGTTCCTGCAACTGGTCCTGCAGCTGGGAGATTTCTTCCTTAAGACGACCCTTCTCATGAAGCAGTCGGATATGCTCCTCAGTGGAAAAGTTGTTGGAAGACGATGAAGATGCCATTGTGCAGGGGACATAAACCGAGAATTGATGCCATTATATAGGAAAGGAAAAAGTGGGAAATCACTTTAACTTGGCGCGCAGAGGGCTTAGAAAAGGCGGGAAACTACATTGAATTTGGCGCGCAAAAGAGCCCAGGAAAGCCAGGATTGGCTAAGGACGGATGTCCTGAAATTTCCCCCAACCTGATTGTCGGTTAAGCCAAGACTAAGAGAGTAAGGAGACCCTAGCCCGGGCTAAGAGAGTAGCCCTAAGCACCACCGCCTATAAAAATGAAAGACAAGAGTATGAGTGAAAGTCCCAACAAAGGCCAGAATTGCAAACCAGCGTTAGGTGCTTTACCTGCGCCTCTGCCTGGCAATATGAATCCAACAGAGCAGGATCAGATAGTTTCTCCATCTCACGACGATCAGCTGTCGGAGCTAGCCCCATCATATATTGTCTGGCCACCTCGCCGGTACAATTCATCACTGACCTGTTGAAAAAGGTCTGGTTAGGATAAGGAGGAACTTATGGGGTCCCCCCAGGGGCACTCTCGGGCCTCTCTCCCCTTTTCCTCTTCCTTTGCTGCAGCTGTCCCTCCTCGGGATCCGACAAAGGTTGGGCCTCCTGAATAGGGGCCGCCGGCTTGGACAGAACCTTCTCTCCTTGCCCCGCACTCTTCCTCGTCGCCTCTGGTGGAGCAATGCTGAGGGGAATCACTGGGGTCTGCTCTGGAGGGTTACGCTCCCGCGGTCGGCTGGAAGGAGCTGCCACAAAGGTCACTTCATCCGGAGTAGGGGAAGTTCTGGTAGGCTCACCCAAGGGGCTTTTCTGATTTTTCCCCGCTGCTTTCTTTGCCTTCGCCTCTAGGAGTGCTTGCATCATGGTTACTGAAAAGAAAAGAGAATGGGATAAAATAGAAAAAATGAAAGCAATACCGGAAAAATAACATGAGCTGTGTTAGGCATATACCAATGTGGGAAGGCAGAGGTCCATTTTCTCGTTGGGAGTTGAAGAAGTTTAGAATTTTGGGTTTGAGAAGTTTTGATAGATCAAAAGGGGTCTGGTTCAAGACAGCGATCTTCTCGCTCAGATAGGATGGTCTGTCGCTTCGAGATACGCGGACCTGGGGATGAAGGTAGCTAATGGGCTCAATGGGAAAGCCCCAATCCTCTGAGCTCTGGACAAAGAAGAACTTCTTCTTCCAGCTCTTGTGGGATGAAGGAAGACCAGTTAAAAAATGAACATCCGTTCGTCCAGAAAGGTAGAAAAAGCCTGAAGAACTCTTCGCTTGGAATAAAGAAAAGAAGAGTTGGGCTGTAGGTATGATACCAGCATATTGGGCCGCCAGGTGAAATCCGGCCATGACGCGAAAAGCGTTAGGTAAAAATTGTTGAACCGGGATATGGTACAACCGGGATACGGCTAATATGAAAGGGTGGACGGGCAGGCTCAGCCCTGCGTGGAATTGGTCCACGTAAAAAGTCAGGTGACCGGCGGGAGGCGCTGAGGCCCTCTCGTCAGGCGCTGGGCTGGTGAAAGAAAACCGGTCGGAGATAGGAAAGGTGGCACGGATATCCCTAGAGTGTGCTAGTACTGACTATGGAGGGTACGTTATCAAGGAAGTAGGGGGCCTGAGCTACTAAAGGCCTCCCCACTGGGACCATCGGTAAAGACTCGGACGAAGATATGTTTACAGAGGAGGTGGAATTCGCCGGGGAGTCGGAGGAAGTTTCCCCGGAGGAATCGGAAGAAGAAGTCGACATAATTGAAAGACTGAGAAAAGGGTAAAAGGAGTACCTGGTTGAAGATACCCACGGGAAATCGAATGGAGCAGAATCGCAGAAGTCGCCGGAACAGTTGGGAAGACAAAAAAGGGAGATTTAGGGGAATATGAAAGAGATTTGAAAAGAAATGAGGAGAAGGATTCAAGAGTTTGAGAGAGATACAATTTGAAAAGTAAGATAGAAAAGGAAATTTGGAGGGACAAAAAGGAAGTTGATAATTTTTGAAAACGAAAATCAAGGAAAAGCGGGATTTGATGGGATCCTTGCATTTAATGCGGACAGAGGAACAGTACCCTAGGCAGTGAGCTGGAACGCTAATCGTCCTGGAATGGGACACGTGCCGCTGACCAACCAGGTACAGTACTTGGAAGGACGTGTGGTTATGGCAAACCGTTTGGGGGAATATAGGCCGACACCACTAATGCCAATAATAGAGCTGTTTGGCAGGCGGATATCTCGGGATTTCCCCAGTATGAGAAGTCATAAAAAGCGAAACGACCTCATTTATTTCAAAAGGAGCCTTAGAATATTATAGATCTACCTCAACTGTTCGGGGGGAGGAGTTGATAGGGCAATATATATACGCCAGACCCGGTTTGGGGGTAGCTCTGACTTAAAGTAGTTAGACACATTAAGGGAGGGCTAGAGCAGCTCTGTCTTAGAGAAAGATTTAAATAACCTTCATGCTGATGTCAGGAATATCAGGAAGAGGTGATTATCGCCCATGTCCCCTCCTGAAAGTAGCCATCTTGAGGAGATCACTAAGCCTGAGGATTATGCCAAGCTGAAGTTTCGGGGACTGGCGTTTAGCCTGGTCTGGGTTGCAGGCCTTGTTAAGCCCTCTAAGAAATAGAGCCCATTCTCACTATAGCAAGATTTGATCTGTTGAAAGGCAGGAACATAAAAGGCAAGAGGAGCTGGATGACTACAGGTCTGGCTCCTTGAATTTTGCTAAAATCTCAGAGCTAAGATAACGCGGAGTGGAGGAAGACCTGTTTCTCAGACTCCCCAGGGAGAGGCAAGTGGGACCACTTGTCAGGATTTGTTGCACAACGGCCTGAGATTCGCGGCGTGTGCCCCTGGGATCCCGGCTGGGGTCCCCACTAGGAAAAGTTATAAATATCTCGGCCCCAAGGCTGAGAGAGGAATGTCATTCTCTTGAAGCATTCCTTCTTATTTTCTGGAAAACGCCTCAACGCTTACTAACTTAAGCATCGGAGAGGTTTCCACCGGAAAAACCACCGGTGGTCCTTTCTAACCCTTGTTTGTAGTGTAGGTTTGGGAAGCTCTTGGGTTTTTCAGGCGTTACTCTTGATACCGGTAGTCCACTTTTTGGGCTGAAACACCTACCAAGAAAAATGATAAACACAATATAATGTAATATCTACCCTAAAATGTAATGTAATTATTATAATCATAGATATTAATTAATTTAATATTTATATCAATGTATTTTAGAGACAATATGTATAAAAGAAATTATGGTTTTGGAAACATCCTTACATATCTCAAATCATTATCCAATTATTTGGTAAGTAATTAAATAATATCTATAACCATAAATATTTATTTAGTAATTAAATTAATGATTGAAACTTTCCTTAAAATGTGTTACCCAATTTAGGAACACATTTTGGCGGGAAAACTTTCATTCTACTATTTATAAAACGCTAGCTTTTATATATATAGAGAGAGATATGACTTCGTTAAGTTTTTTGCAATAGGAGTTTACAATTTGTTCAAATTTTTACTTTTACATGACTTTGGGTTTAAGGTTCATGACTTAAAATCATTATCTTGCAATTTTTATATATTTGAGTTAATAGTACATAACTACTATGGTCTCACACCTTATTATTTTATTTTACTGCAGGTTGGAGAATAGCGTGTAAATGTTTTGTACAACTAAGTATTATATAATTTGTAAACTACATTTCAAAGAAATGTAATCATTTTATAAACCATGTTCAACGTTTTTTTAATAATATTCTATATTTTAAAATAATTAGATGGTTTGAATATATATTGCTTAACCGTAAATATATAATAACTGTAAATTATTTCACACAATCTACGTAATCTTATAAATATTATAGTATCCATATACATATAAATGATTATTTATATATATATATATATATATGAAACATTTATAATAATTTGTCTAAATTATTTGTTTCTCTTTGTTTGAAAACTAGAGTCATTTTCATTTCAATAAACATGTTGGTTTGGTGTATAGATATGAACAAATTTTAACAAATTTTGTCTAATTGATCCAATTTGAACTTATTCGGGATGAAGAGACGTAAATGG
This sequence comes from Phtheirospermum japonicum, assembly GCA_014905375.1. NCBI lineage: Eukaryota > Viridiplantae > Streptophyta > Magnoliopsida > Lamiales > Orobanchaceae > Phtheirospermum > Phtheirospermum japonicum. Next base: position 760,402 of record BMAC01000345.1, read on the forward strand.
TTCAAGATTATTTGTTTCAATGTAAAATTTAAATAAAATAGTAATTGTGGTATACAATGAGTTTTTCTCAAAATTTAAAGTAAATAATAATTCATCTTTTGAACTTGATAAATTATTTTCCGGTATCTGCATATTAATAATATCGTGTATAAAGTAGGTTTTCAAAATTTAAAGTGAAGATTATTTTTTCACTTTGTATTTGATGTCTACCTTTTGAACTGATTTTTAAAATAAATATTATATTTTTATGATTTTATGTCTACCTTTTGAACTGATTTTTAAAATAAATATTATATTTTTATAATTTTCTTATCAATGCCCGCGTAATCGTGGGTGTCTACACTAGTTTTGTCCAATTTCCCTGTGCCACCTTCACAGTTGACCCACTCCTCAACCTGAAATTAGGGATGGCAATATGAGTCGCTACACGATTGACTGACACGAACACGACACGAAACGAAATAATAGAGTTTGGGTTGAGGGTTATCGGGTTCGGGCCTTATCGGGCTATCACGATAAGGCACGTTAAGAAACGGGTTGATAACGGGCTAGCCTAATAAATACGATAATATTTTAATTTCCCTTTTTATATGCATTTACACATTGTTAGTATTTGTGATCCTTAATATATGATTAGTACATTTATCATATTATAATTTTAAATGTATTTAACAATGTGTATTGATAATTTTATAGATATGTATAATATTTATTAAGAAAATCATGTATTTTATTAATTAATGGGCCTAATGTGCTTAACGGGTCAGATTAAATAAATTCAGCATTTTTGCTTACTGTGTCTATCGTACCGTGCCGTGCTTTTTGTATTTTTATCGTATCGTGTTCGGATTTAGATTTTTAACCCGATAAGCTTATCGTGCTGTGTTCGTACCTATACTTATCGTGTCGTGCCTTATCGTGCCGGCCCGATAAGAGCCTGGTGATTTGTACATATTTGTATGTGATTTTCGTGTATTTTTACATCGTATGTTGTGTGCTTTTATGTGTTTAAAGTTTATCTTTTTATTGTTTTTCTTCCTTTTTTATGTTTTTCGTTTCTTATGGTGTTTAATGTGTTTTTACTTTATTTTGTATGAAATAATCTAACTTTGTTTAATGTTAATATCTCAACTCAAAACGAGGAAAACGGGACGAGCGACGAGCCGAAGCCATGCAGGTGCGTCGACTGACGCACTGTCGACGCAAATGTTCTGTTGCGTCGATCCTAGCTCGCGTCGATCGACGCACTGCCTGTCGACGCGTGCATCCTGGCTCGCGTCGACTGACGCACCGTCGACGCAAATGTTCTGTTGCGTCGATCCTAGCTCCGTCGATCGACGCACTGCCTGGTCGACGCGTGCAGCCTGGCTCACGTCGACTGACGCACTGTCAACGTACCGTCGACGCTCCGGCAGTTTGAGCGGTTATTTTCGAAAAATCTATAAAAGCCGGTGGTTTTCTTCATTTTCAAGGGCTGAGACGAGGGGGAGAGGTCCAGATATTGTAGAGAACCCTCGGTTCATGCCACCATCTCAATTACGCGCATAATTCGGGTTGAAGAGTCGAAGATTGCATGTTCGGGTCATCAATTCCTCATTTGTTCTTCGTCTTCGTTTTAATTTCTGTATTTTCGTTTTAGTTTCTTAGATTTCAGACTTTAGATGTTAGATAGATAGTTTGTAGTATGTAGCTAGTTGATAGTTTGAACATCGTTACCTTCAAGCTTTCAATTCGTATTTTGTAATCGTTTCTTGATGAATGCTCTCTTTATATTAGTTGTTCGTTTATTTTAATACCAATCGTGTTACTGTTTGATGGCTGAATTTGATGCTTTTGAATATGATGATGTTTATGGTTGAGTTTATTGGTCTAGTGTGCTTTGGGTCATTTAGAACCATCGGGATTGACAACCCCGATCGTGGAGACGATTCCGGTGCACTTGACCTTCGTTTTTATTAATCGTTTTAAAGCTTTTAATTTTATTGCTCGTAGATGTTAGAAAACCTCAAACTCAATTTGATCGCGTGTTTAGTTTATTTTAGTTTAGTTTTTATTTTCGTTTCTATGTGCGTAAAATTGAACACCGAAATAGTTTTCGATTAGTTTTTCTTGTGATTCGACTCGAGTCAACTTATCGCCTACAATAGCTCCGTTCTCTTGCGGACGAGTTTTTCATTATCTTAAACGCGAAAAAGTTCGACTCACCTGGCACGACTGGTTTGCCACCCCTACCTGAAATCATTATATCGTGGATTTGGGTACACATGTAGGGTTCACACAATAATATTTAGGGGCAATTGCCAAATACTACATAGAAAAAAATATTTTTGTCAAATACTATGATTAATTATACAAAATGTCAAATAGTCCAACCACAAATATACAATTACAAGGTTACCCCTAATAATAATAATAATAATAATAATAATAATAATAATAATAATAATAATAATAATAATAATAATATCAATAAACAATACACCACCACCTCCCGCCGGCCACCCCACCGCTGCTGTTGTCCAACCGCCGCCGGAAAATTTTTCGGCGAGTTTTTTTTTTTTTTTTTTTGCCCAACAAATATAAAGTTAGAAATCTCACTATAAAGTAAGAAATTTTTAATATGAAATTTTCTTACTTTTTCATACATAAGGTATGAGATTTTCACTATAAGGTAAGATTTTTTTTTTTTGAACATAAATTAAAAATATCTTTATTTTTTGAAAATAAAGTAAGAAATTTCAAAATAAGAACATTCCCTACTTTTTCGAATATAAAATAACAAATCTTCTTACTTTAAAGGATATAAAGTAAGAAACTTTATTAATTTTTGAACATAAAGTATGAAATTTCACTATAAAATAATAATATATAATTTGTATTAAATAAGAAAATACATAATAATAATTTGCTATTAAGCAAAAAAAAAAAATTCTCTATTTTTTTTGGCAAAACAAAAGTGTGTAATAAGGTAAAAAAAAAAAGTAATAAGTAAAAAATACATAACAACATTTGCACATCAAAGCAAGAAACTTTTGCAATCAAATAAAATACTTTTTGTCATCAAGTATGAATTTTTGGACATTAAATAAAAAATCTGTTACATATAGTAAGAAATTCGTACATATAGTAAGAATTATTTCCGGTGACCGAAATTATTTTTTGGACATTAAGTAAAAATGTTTGGACATATAGTAAGAAATATTTTCACATATAGTAAGAAATGCATACATATAGTAAAAAATCCAGACATATAGTAAGAAAAATATTTGGGTTGAAAAAAAACTGACTCCATAGACATGTAGTAAGAAATTCAGACATACAGTAAGAAATTTTGGGCAGAAAAAAAAAAAAAAACGCCGAAAATAAATTCCGGCCACCGAAACTGACTCCATGGACATGTAGTAAGAAATTCAGACATAAAGTAAGAAATTTTGGCAGAAAAAAAAAAAAAAGAAACGCCAAAAATAAATTCCGGCAGTCGAAAAATATTTTCAAATGATTAGGAAAAAAAATGTGATCGAAAAAAAAATCCGGCGCCGGAAAATTTTCCGGTCGGCGGCTAACTTTATATTTGCTAGGGCAAAAAAAAAAAAAAAAAATCTCGCCGGAAAATTTTTCGACGGGCCGGCGGCAGGTGGCGGCAGCATGTGACCCCATTTTATTATTATTATTATTATTAGTTAATTTAATAGTAAGGGTATTGTGGTATATTCATATCACAATTTTGGACTATTTGGCAAAAAGTATGTACTATTTGACTTAAAATTGGATGAATGACTAATTGACAAATGGACCTCCACTTGGGGTACTATTTGACAATTTCCCCTTTAATAATTTATTATCGCATATAACTGACATATATCATCATATATAACTGATACCTATCATCCAAAATAATCGAAGTTCTAAATCTAAAACCCTAAAATGAGAAAAATAAACCTAATAAAAAAAATTAAACCCTAAAAAGGGAAAACTAAACCCTAAAATTGAATATTATACTCTAAACCCTAAATTTATATCATATATCAGCATATGGAACTGCCACATATTATCAAATATAACTAATACATACCACCACATATAATTGGTAGAATGATAAATTTTTACGGGGACACTATAATGAAAAACTTAAAAAAAAAGAAAATTAAATCTTAAAAATAAAAAATCTAAATTATAAAATAAAAAAAACAAATTATCATATATCATCGTATAACTTATTATTAGTTGTTGAGGGCGTAATAAATGACCCCCGCTGCGTGTGCCACACCACAAATCACCTTAAGTAATGCAACTCCTTTGTTCAAGAACTCTTTTCTTCCCCACCAGAAGAGCATTTTCGTCAATGGCCACCTCCCCTTCCTCCACCGCCGTCAGCGCCGCCGTAACAACAAAATCCAGCCTAAGAGGCGTGGTGTTCGACATGGACGGAACCCTAACGGTCCCCGTCATTGACTTCCCGGCAATGTACAGAGCAGTGCTCGGTGAAGAAGAGTATGTGAGGAGAAAGTCGGAAAATCCGTCGGGGATTGATATTTTGCACCACATTGAGAAATGGAGCCCCGACAAACAGAAACGGGCTTATGAGATTATTGCGGATTTTGAGAAACAAGGCTTGGATCGTCTCCAAATTATGCCAGGTTAGACTTTCTTTCCCCTATTTTTTATGAACATACACTCACATTAGCACTCAGTACTAAGTAATTACAAGATACACCACTTTATTATGTAAACTTTACTTCATCCAATCACAATTAGTGTAATTTTGGTTGATCAATAATTTTATAAAATAGTGACGTTTTAACATTTTCAAGACTAAGGAGTAAATGTTTTTTTATTTTTTTATTCTGAGTTATCTTATAACGAATAATTCATCTAGTATATGGATTTACTTTTATGATTAAATAAGGGTCTATTGAGTATTTCAAAATGTTCTTAATAAGTTCTTTTTTTCCCTTTGGAAAACTGGTACTTATTGGGAACAGGAGTAGTAATATTATATAATTCCTTCATGCCATATGCTTCATCTCAGGATTCGTATAATGTTGTAAATTTAGGAAAAGGGATTATGTAAAAAAAACACAATATTATCAATCTAGAAGGCTTGCTATAAATTAACTCAGTTTGTTGTTATGTTAATGCACAACTCAAGAATTCTGTACATAAATATATAGTTACCTTAATCTGATTATCTAATTAATATCATAGAATATGTGAGCATGTGGATTACTGGATTTCGACTAGTTGAAATCTTGTTTATCTTGCGAATCTCATGTAGAATATTCTACATGTAAAGGATATAGGTTCCTTTAAATATTTTTGAACTATTATGATTAAATGCAGTTCATTGTACTCCCACTATCCCAAGTTGGAAGTCCTTTTTGAATATGGCATGGACTTTAGTATGAGAGTTAACTGAATCTATGTATTATGTACTACTTAACCCTCAAAGGTGGTGTTTAGGAGGGGTTTCTATAAAAGGTTACTTTTTTATTTTATGAAATGGAGCATTTATTTGTTGATATTTCAAAATGAACGAGACAGAGAGTATTATTACCAACCCCTGGAGAATATGAAACCAATTTCTTTGTTTTAGTAAATCTTTTCTTTAAAATGAGTTTGGTTAAACTTATCAATTCATATCTAGTTTCTATTTAAAAAGGGACTCGGAGGGTGTTGCGGAAATATTGAATTTTCTGGATGGGGAAATGAAATATTTTGCAAGATCCTAAATTTATTTAGTTAAAAAAATATAAGCTTCTCTTATCTTCAAAGTTCTTGAACGAATTCAAATTACATGTTCTGGTACTTCACAAACTTTTTGTTGTATGGACCAGGGAATTAAAAGAGAAACTAAAATTTTTGTCTGTTTATTATTTTTCTTCAGCCCGTGCACCCCCTAAAAAAGAATCTACCTCGGGCTTCTTATTTGTAGTTCTCAGCGTTTTGTAAGTTTGATGGGTTTTATTATTATAGTTCTGAAGACTATGATCTCAGCAGTTGCATTTTGTTGCAGGTGCTTCAGAACTTTGTGGATTTCTAGATTCAAGGAATATTAGGTAGCATTTCACTATATAATGAGTATCGTTTGAGTGTTCCAACATTAATTTGTGGTCGGTCGCTGAAGCTTGTATGACAGCTTGTTCTTTGGATATTTTCTCAATGGCCGTTTGTTTTCCTCTCTTCTATTTTACTGGAGTTACGAGTACTGCATATTTTGCTTTGAATTCATTTTGTTACATAAACTATTCTCTTTTCCCCTCTGCTTTCCCTTCTGCTAGTGACGAGAGCCTCACCAAAAATTTGGCATTTCAACATTTCAATGCATACAAAACAAACTATGAGAAATGTTGACCAATTGTTACAACCCTCTAGTTTCTTGGTTTTATCAATGTTGAGCGATGAATGTGAAGATGGAAGAAGCTCAATCATCTGTATTGTTATATTCACTTGGTTAGAGTTGGCTTAACATCATGATAATGTCTTTACATCCAAAAAATTAGAGCTTTTATGTACAGCTTTACAGTTTATCTACTGTATCTTTTGTAGTTTCAGATTGTTTTCTTAAGTTTTCAAGTCTTGAGTTTCTGAAGATTTGACTGCTAAAATTACTTAGATCATGGAAATGATAATTTCTTTTGTTAAATGTCATTTTCAGAAGAGGATTAATCACTAGAAATGTGAAAGATGCGGTTGATTTGTTTCATCTACGGTTTGGGGTAAGCTTGACTGGCTGCAAGGATACTTTTTTTTATTATTTATTGAGCAACTTGTTCGTCTATTATTTTGACGGACTTTTGTATGTAATATTATATGTTGTTAATGACATACAATTAACTGAAATAATGTAGTGTGGCTTGAGGTCAACAGTCATGCAGTTTAGTGTTGAAATTTCTAGGTTTCACTGTGAACTCTTGTGCAGATGATATTTTCTCCTGCATTAAGTAGGGAGTTTCGACCTTATAAACCAGACCCAGCTCCATTGCTACACATATGTTCAAATTGGGAGTTGCAGCCTAATGAGGTTATGATGATTGGGGATAGTCTTAAGGATGATGTAAGTTCACTTTCTCCATTGCTACACATATGTTACGTTACAACTGGATCTTTTACCGTTTTCCTTTTGCTTGCTTATCTTCATTCTATAACCATCTACTTTTTTGCTGTGTCTCATTTTGTTGGTTTGCTTAATTCTTCTTTCTGAAGTCTTCATAAAATATATTTGCTCAGATTTATTACAAAAAGATACCCTTAAGGCTTAGTGTAATTACAAAAAGGATACAAAAGAAAAACCTTGTATCTTTTGAATTAAGGAGTACCCTTGCAGTTTGACTTAATTACAAAGAAACCCAGCTAACTCTTAAATTACAAAAAAACCCTCCGAAGTTTGATTTGGTGTTAAAATTAAGGGTGTAACTGTAATACTTCATATAAATGTGAAGGGGGTTTTGATTTTTTTTTTCTTTTGAAGGGAGTAAATGTAAGACAAAATAAAATTTCAGGGGTATTTCTTCTAATTTGAAATTTATCTGGATTATTTGTAATTAGGTAAAACCTCAAGGGCACTTTTTGTAACTAACCCTTAAAATAATAAATAGCTCATTGACATTTGTTTCTATTTTACAAAGTGCACCTTCAGTGGAGGGGTGTAATATACCCAATTTTAATTTTACTTTTTTTTTTTTTTCGTGATCATTCCAGGTGGCCTGTGGGAAACGAGCAGGTGCATATACATGCTTGCTTGATGAAACTGGAAGGTACGATTCACCGGAATACCAAAATGTTGAATTTAAACCAGATTACAAAGTGTCTTCTCTTGTTGAAGTTCATAAACTCCTGGAAAGAGATTTCAATCTTTGACATAACGGGACATAAACTTATCGGCTTCAGATTTCAAAAGCTCCTCTTTCACTCTACCTATGTTGTGCCCAGTAGACGAACATAAACTTATCCGCTTCAGATTTCAAAAGCTCCTTGTGGACTTAACAATAAAGAAAATCAAGCAAAATTTATGAAATATATTAATTAAATTTGAATATTATTTTATAATTATAGTATTTTAGGTGGAACGTGAGTAGTTTTTGTTTTGTTTTTTTCTAGCGCCAAAACGTGGCTCTTCAGACAGAGGAACTTCCCCCAAAAGAGGGGAATATAGAATGACATGTTTACATTTATATCTTCAAAACTGGTTTTGACAAGTATGATATTTCACCATGAAAATATGATATTTGCCTAAAAAGTATGACATTCGCACGTAAGAGTTGAGTTTTTTACGGCAGTTTTTGCGATGTAAAAAGAGGCATACAGGTGGTACATCTAAAAAAAATATTTATATAGCAAAGTTCAAGTAATCAAGTCAAAAGTAACAAAGTAAAGAGAAAAAAAAAAGTTCTGAGTTTCATTTAATTTTATAAAAACATTTAAATTAATACAAATAGTATAGTTAAAAAAACGTTACTGATTTTATTGAAAGCGCATGTACTTATAAGAATGGTCGATTTTTTCAAATCAATTTGTAAATGTGTGGGGGCAAAGACCTAAATAATTAAAAATAACTAAATTGATCGATTAATAAGAATAAAAAAAAATCACTTTGGGCAAAGGCACTTTTACATACAAGTCATGTATGAAATAAGAAAACAATTATAGGAACATACGACAAACTGAAAGCCCTAATTATCCCTACAATACTATAGCTAGTGGCTTAATAAGAATAAGAATTTGCATTTAAACTCTTCTACATCAAAATTCCAAAAAATACTGTGTCAAAAAACAAACAAATAAGTCCCAAAGCTCTATAAAGAATTTCGGCACTCACTGCATTAAAACAGTATAATTCTTGATAATCAAAATATTAATGTTGCCAACTTTTCTCACTCTATAACACTTGCATGTGGACTAGACGTGTCCAGGCGGTTTGAACCACCGGTTCGGTTTCGGCGGAAACCTCGAATCGGAACCGAACCGTGAAACCAGACGGTTTGTGCCAGTTTGCAAACCGCCGGTTCACGGTTTGGTCCCGGTTCGGTTTGGCCGGTTTTCACTTTTTTTTTTTTTTTTTTTAATTTTCACTCAGTCGATCGGCTGAGAAGAAGTCGATCGACTGGCAGTAGATCGACTATAGTCGATCGACTGCTTCGCCCAAAATTGCCAAATTCTCTGTTCTCCAGTCGATTTGGAGAGAACTAGTCGATCGACTGAAAATCCAGTCGATCGACTGACCAATCTAGTCGATCGACTGGTCAAATAAAAAATATTTTGAAGATAAAAAAAAAAAAATTATAATAGAAGAGTTTTAATAAATTCAAAAAGAAAATTAAAAAGAAATTGGACTTGAATTATTTTCAAATATTTGAAGTTAAAATTTGAAATTTTAATTTCAAATAATTGAAGATAGTTGCCTACGTATCCCTTATCTTGGCAATCAAAGTCCACGTAGTTCTCACTTACCTTGAAATCGGAAGCGGTGGTGCGGGGGTACCATACTCATCCATTTACCGACTCGTTGCTAGATCCCGTAGTATCATAATACGTCTCGCTCTCTTCATCTTCACTAAAAACGTTTTTTTGTTTCCGTCGATCGGCGTTGACCCAATCATGCAATAATATTTGACACTCGAGATTGTGAGGTGTAAGTTTGGATCTCCGCTCGTCCAGCATGTACCCCCCTTCACTAAATGCTTGTTTGACTGAAACGGTTGATACGGGAACGACCAATATCTCCCTCACAATGATGTTAACAACTGGATAAAGTGATTTCCTCGATACCCACCAATTCAAAATATCAAACTCGCTATCGGCTTCATTTTCTCCCAACGTTCCATACTCAAAAGCCGTTGTTAGATAAGCTTCAAGTTCTCAATAAGGGTTAGAAACGAATGAATAACCCGAACGCCCCATTCGTGACTTTTTTTGTTTCAAAAAATCTTGAAATCCCTCAATTTCATCGTCGCCGTCACCACTTCTACTAGGATTACCACTTCTAGTAGAAGTTAAACCACTTTCTCTATTATTAGGATCTAATAATGTAGCAACTAAAAATATACTTGGAATGCAATGAAAATATTTCAACCATTTTCGTTTCATAAAAATAACACATTCTTCCAATTTTTCATTTTTCATGCACTCCTTAAAGACGAATGCAATTCTAACACAATTTTCAATAACAAGGTGAGAAATAGGATAATAAATATCGGAAAATAAATTAGTAGTATCATTAAACACCTTTAAAACTTTTTTCAAATAATTACACGTAGACCATTGGTTTGTATATAACATAATTCCGGTTTCTTGTTGGGCAAAAAACGTACACAAAACCTCTATACGAACATGTATCTTTCAATAATTTATATGTAGAGTTCCAACGAGTAGGCACATCGGTTGAAAAAATTTTAGGTTCTAACCCGTTTTCCCTACAAAATCTTGCTCATTTTCGTTGTAAAGATTTATTTCTATGAATACACGTGACCGCCATTTTAATTGGAGAAAGTTCATTTTTCAAAACATTCAAACCATCTTGAGCACACAAATTCAAAATATGGCATATGCATCTAATATGAAAAAACAAGCCACCAATAGATGGTTTACAAATACTAATAAGCTCATTAACACTCGCCGTATTAGAAGTTGCATTGTCAAATGAAATAGAAAATATTTTTTCAACTAAACCATATTCTTGACAAATCAAATGAATTAATTGACAAATATTATGTGCATTGTGAGGAGCTTTAAAATCTCTATATGCAAGCAAACGTTTT
>BMAC01000345.1:772192-793623 GCA_014905375.1 Phtheirospermum japonicum
ACGAAATATATTTAGAATTATAACACTAAACTTAAATAAGTTTAGTTTAGAATTAGGAAGGCTTGATAATAATTAAAGAATCTTGGAAATCACAAAATTTGCAAAGAGGGACAATGTAGAATAGAGAGATTATAGAAGATGATAGATTGGTGTGAGAGAAATGAGTTGGGAATGGGGGGTATTTATAGGAGTGAAAAAAAAAAAAAAAAAAAGGCTGGATAAACCGCCGATTTTGGACCAAACGGCCGGTTTCGAGTCGAACCGGCGGTTTGAATCAACGGTCACTTGATCTCGACCGTTGATCATCAACGGTCACAAGATCAAGACCGTTGATTTCAAACGGCTCGCTGACGACTCAGTCGATCGACTGAGGGGCAGTCGATCGACTGAATTTTTTTTTTTTAAAACCGGCGGTTTGAACCGCCGGTTTATGGTTTGGGGTATGGGGAAACCGGAACCGGCCCGCCTTAACGACGGTTCCGATTCCGGTTCCGGTTTAAACCGTGGTCAACGGTTTTCGCAACCGTTGACCGCCGGTTCAAACCGGTGGTTTGCCCGCTTCGCCCGAACCGGTGAACACCTCTAATGTGGACACAAGCAATCAGAAATCATAAACGAACAATTACAAAAACTACCCTGAGATTTAGTCTAATTACATAAAACACACACACTTATCATTTAAAATTACAAATGTCCCTCTGAAGTGTGCTTACCATACCACTACACTCTTGAGTCATGACTGTACATTTTTCTTTTTAAGAATAAACAAATATAATTTTTAATTATCCCCGAATCTTAAGTAATTCCATGCTACAACCCTTAAGGAGACAATGAGTTATTAGGTAGAAACATTTTTTTATTTTTTTATTTTTAAATTTCGATAATTCAGAACAATCATAATTGAACTTCAAAATGAAAACCTTGTTTGGTTCTCGATTCTAATACCAACGGTAGAAGCCACCAGGCTGGCCCAACTAGTGAAGGGCTAAAGACATCCACTACCAAGGACTCGGTTTCGAGTCACCATTGGAGTAAAAGTGAAATAGATCTTTGAGAGAACCAGGCTGAGAAATATATCTTTCAATAGAAAGTTGTAGCTAAATTGTGCTGGAATTTAGCTTTTTGGGTCATGTTTCCTTGGAAATCGTCAAAGTCCCACAGGCCATCCCATATGATATCTTCGTTTGAGGCCTCCGGCACAGCTATGTAGTTATTGATCATCGAATAGAGGAGCTCTTGTTCATCTGCTAGACTTGGAAACACGATTTCCTGCCTCGCCTGAGCGAAATTCGGCACTCTGTTGTCATTTTCATCGAGCAAAGACGTGATATTTTTCATGTCGGTTTGATCTTGCCGATGTTGATACAGTTGCTGATATTGTTGTTGTTGCTGTTGAAATCGTTGCCTCCTGAGTAGCCTAGCCTTAGTTTTATCGGGGCTGTCCGAGGGCGATTTGGTCTTTTTCTTGAAATGAGTCCTCCAATAGTTCTTGATTTCATTGTCGGTTCTTCCTGGTAGGCATCTTGCAATTGTTGACCATCTGTGCAATTTTCAGAATTACATATATTACACTACATGTCTTCAAACTGCCTTGGATATTTGAAATAATTAGGCATTAGTACCTGTTTCCCCATTTAGCATGTAATTCAAGGATTATTCTCTCTTCATGAGGGGTAATTTGTCCTCTCTTGAGGTCCGGCCTCAAGTAGTTTACCCATCTCAATCTACAGCTTTTACCATTTCTTTTCAGCCCTGTTAATATATACAAGAATTAAACTATTGGGGCGTTTCTTTTTTGAATAAATCGAATAATTTATTAAAAAGAAAAATGGGTGCCGATCATAAAGTTGAATAGTGAGCTTAAGTCTCAAATTGTTGATCCAAAAGTAAAGGAAGATAAAAAAGATGATACAATAAAACAAAGGAACACATGAAAACAAGCACCGAGCTACCGAAGACAAAGTGGGGCACAACTCGACCCATCATTATCTAGATGCCTCAAAAAAAATAAAATAAAATTATATATTACCTGCAAGCCTAGCCACATTATTCCATCTCCCTTCGCCATGCAATTTCACATACTCAATCAGCAATCTGTCTTCTTCAGCAGTCCAAGGCCCCTTTCTCCACTCTTCTTCGACGGCTCCCCATCCCATATCTTCAGCCATTACTCCCCAAGACATGTTTAAAAAGCAAGAAACTTATAAATAAATATGGTACTTTTTTTTTTTTTTTTTTTGGTTTTTGTAACAAGTCGTAGTAAATATTGGTGTGATCTTCAATTATCCTAAAAATTACCTGACATAAGGTGCTTATGCTTGTTGCTTATTTATATTGCTTGGACACTCTGTTATCTATGCTTGCTTTCTTTCCATCAGTCAAATTAGTGTCACTATCAAATAATCACACTCACCTCTTCACATCTATAAAGATTAGTCCTATGGGTTCCGCAATAACTTGATAAAACTACTCAAATACCCTTACGGAATAATATATATATATTTTGTCTTTCAGAAGATCACCAACAAGTTATGAGCTACGTAAAACACCCGTGAAGTAAGAGTGTTTGGAGACCATCTCATCTAAACTCTTGAGTTGTTAAAGAGATAGGCAGTGTAATAATTACTCTAACACCCCCTCCCATGTGCAAATGGTTGCTCTTGTATGCCTAGTAAAATCTATCTCCCTCACTCCCGTTCTATCTGTCGTAATTTAAAAATTCTTTTGTCACGTTTTATCTGTCGCATTCATATTTTCAAGGGAGAATTATTGTTATTTTTTTATTTTCCCAATAAAAGTAAAGATTACTTTACTGTTTTACCCCTACTTTTATTGTTTCATACTTTTAGTTATTTTAAACAAAAGAATATTATGATCATTTAATACCTATAATTATAACACCAATGATCTTTTCTTAATCTCATTGAAATGGTTAATTACGACAGATAGAATGGGACGGGGAGAGTATATAGGTGGTAATGAGACTTGGATATAGAATCTTTTATTTAGTTTGGCTCTATTATGTAGGTGGCAATGAGATTCCGAAGTAGAAACTCTTACTCGATTAACATCCTTGTATTAAACGAAAATTTTAAAAATAAAAAATATTTATAATAATTATAATGTGAAATAAGAAAAAAAAATTAAAGAATCTATTCTCAACACGTGCCTTATACATGTCTAATTTATTTATTAATTACTGTAATTATTATATAATTTTATATTTTAATTTTTAAATTAAATTCGTTAATAATCTTATTTATACAGTTAGAAAAATCCAAAAGAAGTCACATTTCAACCGGTGTCTAATTTCTATTTATTAATTATCATAATTATATTATTTTATACATTAATATTTAGATTAATGGTTAATAATTTTAGTTTCATGCTTTGAGAATTTTAAAAGATATCATACTCTCAACCCGTGTCGCATTGTGTCGATGTCTAATTAATATTTATTTATCATTATTATTATATTTATATGTATATATTGAAATTCATTACTAATATTTAGTTACATGTTTTGATTATTGCAAATAACTCGTAAGCTACCTATAGACTATTTTAGATTCCAAAAAATAAAACTATTTCAATTTTTATTATAAAAAATAACTTATTTAATTATTTTTATAATTAAGTTATTTTCGTGTAATTAAAATTATTCAATATGTAATTTGTCTTTTAATTAAAATAATTAATATAAATTTTTTTCACTAATTATATATGATTTATTTAAAATATTATATTAAGAGAATAAAAAATATAAATTAAATCAAATAAATATATTGAATTAAGTAAATATATTAAAAGAAATTAAATTAGATAATATGTAATAAAAATATTAAATTAAATAAATATTAAATTTAGATGATAAATAATCAAATGAAATACTAAAATATTTTATTTGACAACGAAATATACGTTTATAATTAAGTTATTTTCGTGTAATTAAAATTATTCAATATGTAATTTGTTTTTTAATTAAAATAATTAATATAGATTTTTTTTTTACTAATTATATATGATTTATTTAAAATTTTATATTAAGAGAATAAAAAAATAAATTAAATCAAATAAATATATTGAATTAAGTAAAATATATTAAAAGAAATTAAATTAAATAATATATAATAAAAAATATTAGACTTAGATGATAAATAATCAAATGAAACACTAAAATATTTTATTTGACAAACGAAATATACGAAATACGAAAGAGGCAGGTGATTGAAGAGAATTTCACACAAGGTGATTTTGTTTGGCTCGAAGCACTGTTGAATGATCACTTTATTTTAAAAGCTTGAACTACTTGGAGAGGTGAGTTATTTAATAATTAATTACTCTATGACGGTAACTATAGAATCTTATATGCTCTTTATTTTGTTCTTTAAATCTTGAATCAGGGGCAATTAAGGAACAGAAAGATTTCCCAAGGGCTTTAGTGACATGGTATCGATCTTCTTGCTACAGTCGAATGGAGATTATATTTTATTGTAAATAAAGTTTAATTTAATTATAAAATGAGCCCTAGAAAGTTTTTTTTTCAAGTACAAAAAGGCCACGTACTAGTCTAGAGCCTACTAGCTAGACATACGAAATACAAACGTAAAGCGCCTACCTCATTATTCCTATATAAATAAATTCAATTTAGGTGGGTGGCTAATTTTTTAATCTTGAAAACCACAGCAAGACCAATTCTTGTTTACCAGGTGTTGGATTTGATTACTTCTTAAGGAGAGATGTGCAAGCTAATCACCACTGTGTTAATTAAATAAGTTTTTTCTTCATGCTATATATGGGAATTAAGGCCTTTTAAAAATGAGTTAAATATACTCTAAATACGTATTAGGGGACAGCTGGTACTATGATTTGTCTAATTTCAAGAGGGTGCATTCATTAATATTCAAACCAAATACTGTTATGGATGCCCCTCTATCAAAAAGTGCGTGTTGATAAGTTTGAGATTTCGAGAACTGCATTTTATTTTGTAAGATTAGTGATTCTATGTGGAGGGAGGCGGCATCGAACTTGATCGTACCCATGTTTGATAATAGGCCACCCATAGACAAGTCACATGTGCTATTATTATTAAATATAAATTTAAGTTTGGATTGTTTATAATACTTGCTAAATGTTTATGATGTCCTCACTATTATAGTTTCATTTAAAGTTACTTATTAATATTGGATATATATAGCCAATGTACTATATATAAAAATTAGATATTAATAAATTAATTTTAATATTTAATTAATAGTTTATAATATTAATAAATTTAGTAGATAGGTTTTATAAAATATTAGGGTTTTTTTAATTATAGGTACTCGTTTTACTTGTCGACAAGTACCCCTAAATTTACCATTAGATTGTGTGATAATTCAGTCACATTCATCAATTTGAGTACAACAAAGTACAAATGAATTTTGCAGTTGTACACTGTTGTACCTTTTAACATTTTATATAATAATAATAATTATTATTATTAATTTACCAAAATAACCTTTAAATAATCTTAATATTAAAAATATAATTTTTAATTTAGTGTTTATTATATAATTTATAACCTAACCCTTCAACTTTTATTTTTTTTAAATCTAACCATGAAGATTTGTACTTTGATTTTACTCAATTACATGATTTAAACATTAAAAAGAAATCAAAATTCATTATCGGTTTGAATAACTTCTAGTGTTCTTCTCTGTCCGTGAGAGAGAATATTTGAGAGCCGGAGATTTCATAATTTATCAAATCGTTTGCCCCACATATTACTAACCCATACAACCCATTGCCTTGAGAAATTGTCCGAAATCAATATGCGAAACCTATTTCGTGTGTTCTTTTTTATATGAAATCTGGTCAAACAAAGACTAGGTAAGTGAGGCTAACCTTTGTGGAATTGGAATTGATGCTAACTAATAATTGGAATTTCTCAGAGGAGTCAGGAGGATCCTGGTTTTCCCAAGGCAACCACTTGTGGAGGTTCTCATAAAGTGTTTGATCGAATGACTGAATCAATGGTCTCAATGAATTGCCTGAAAGCAATCTGTTTGAAAATAAAATGACATTGAGGTGCTGAATCTGCCCTTTAGTAATATGATAAATTGTCTCTTGAAGAATGGATATCCTAGATAAATTTCCACTTTCGATATTTACTTATATTCGTTTACTTGTGAACTTTTCTTTCAACGGTGCACCCTTAGATTTGCTCAAATTTGAGGGATAAGTTCATTAGTTACAAACGACACTCTAAGTGTATTTTTTATTCTCATATAGGTTGATGGAGTGGAATGACTATTCAATTTTTCATAAGTAGTTGTGTAAGATTATAGGGTTTTATCAATTTAGTAGGTTTTCATTAGTCTTTTCAAGCTCATTTTTTTATCATCCCAAATGACACTTTGTCTGACTATTATGGTTCTTTAGTTTAGGGGATGTGTCTTTTAGGATATGAGTTGAAACCTTGCAGTAGAGGTTAATATGTAGTTATTCTGAAAGTGGTTTCTTATGCATGCATGCACTTGATTGGTGAAATTTCCCATGTAGATGAAACTTGTAGGGCTCTATTTTTTTTTTTTTTGGAGTCTATACTTGAGAATATTTTCAAGTAGAAACTTTATTTAGATTAAAAAAAAAAACTGGATTCTTATTATATGAGATATATAGTTCTTATCATTTTACATTTATTTTTTGAAACTCAAATATCAATTCTTGATAGGTAATGGTGATACGAGACACATAGGTTACAAGATCGCCATGTATGCGCATTTAAAATAGTTTTTGTGAGTATGGCCAATTGTCAAAATTTTGTGCGCAATTTATAGAAATAAAGATATTGAAAAATGTCTTTATTTTACATGATTTAGAATCTTATCATTGTTGGACGTGTTCGTGACAAAGCCAATGTTGTGACTCATGTGCCAATAGATTGTGTATTTTAAAAATGTTTATTGGGATTTTAATTAAGCATTTATAGGTGCAATATTCATGACTCGTATTAATGACTGCCATAAAATAACGAAACGTAAAACTGATTTATTTATTTTTTGCGTTAAATTGTTTTTTGAAATAGTGGTTTCTACATTGCACGTCCGGATTCAAAAGATGAAGATAATCTATTGGTTACAGATTTAGACAATACAAATAGTTTATTTATCGAGAAAAAGTGGCTCCAACTCGGTGTAGTTTACTCTGCATCTCGTGGAATTTTTTTACATTTGGTATCGATTTCGATCATTAATTTAATGTGACACTCTTCGAATATAATCTCATTTTATGAAATTTGCATTTTTTTCGTTAAATAGTAAACAAATTATTTTCGATGCCGATTTTTCTTACCATCATTTGTACTGATGTTTACTGGCTCATGATATAATTTATATGACCGTTCTTTTCATCAGCATGTTAATTACAAGAAATAACCTACCATCTTTTTAAATTATAAACACCCCTTGATATTTTGTCATGTTTTACAAATTACATTATAATAACTTAAGAGGTAATTTCAAAACATAACTTGACTTTTTTTTAATTATTATTTCTTTTTGTAATTGGGCCAAACCTCCGATGCAATTTTTGTAATCTATCCATGATACAGTTAACACTTTTGACTGAAATAATGAAATTTTTTATGGACAAGTTAGCAACTTTCGGATTGAGCACTACCAAACCGGATGAATCTATTACATGCTGAAATAAAGATCTTGTATATTTAATCTATCCTTTTTTTCCTGAGCATATTAACCCAAACAACAAATTATATGGAATTTATCATTTTTATGTTATGTTGGTTTGGACTTTATCACGAGGTGAACTATGTGTCACTTCGAGTGTGGTTGTGGTTATGAGCCATTTGGTTATTGTTTGCCAACTGCACCTATTTTTTTAATTATAATAACGAATCTATTGTAATTATAATCCATTTGTAATGTTTTTGGTGTTGTTATAAATAAAAATCGTTGTATATATTTTGACTATATAAATGCAAGAGAGTGTAGTTAAAGTAATTTCACATTTTAATCAGAAATAGTGTGTAAATCACGTGTAATTATATCCATAACATAAGATGTGGTTACGCAATCTACACACATAAGAGAATACAAAAACTTGTGTTCTTGATAATACAGGAAGAAAATGTGGACATATTCCAATGTCATTGTCATAAAGTTGTTAAATAAATAACCGAAATAATAACATTAGTATTTTTAGCGCCTCTTAAAGATACAAATATTTTACACATGGTTCTTCATACACAATACAACACCTATTTATTCATTGCTGATGTAGATGATAATCTAGCAACCATTTTTCATGCAAATTGAAATGCAATATGAAAGTGTAGATGATAATAATAAGACACTATTAATTAGTACAAAATAGGTTGTGCATATACTTGTACTATATATTTAATGCACACATTTATGAGCGACAATATTTATCATAAATGCAGCCAAGTATATGCGTAAAGAGTTGAATATGATTCAAACAACTAAATAAAATTTTATAGATTCAATAACGTTTGGTAGTGTAAAAGAAAAAAAAAACTGTGGGATTCTAAAACTCTATAAAAATAAGAAATCTAGAAGGTCACAAAAATAATCAAACAAGCAAATACATCTATATAGATGCAAAAGCATAAATTCGATAAAAATGAGACACACTTTCAAACGAAAGCAACGATATTCTTATCGATGATGTCATCAACATGAGAAAACCATCCCTAACGCTGCTGCAAAAAATATTCAATGATATTGGATATTTAGGAACTAAAAAAATCAGAAACTGCAAGTAGACGGATAATTAAAAACAAAACTACAGTGTGTTAATAAATAACATCCATGCACCAACAAAATGAGATAATTACTGGAATACTCCTAGAAGATCCATCTATATTTTGAATTTAAAACATCACCTATGATGTATTGAAAAATTGTGGCCCTCTCATGTATTGAATATTTAGGAACTAAAAAAAATGTAAAATTATAATTTGATAGATAATTAAAAAAAAAAAAAAAAAACAAAGACACTTCAATTTCTTAATAAATAGCATGCACACATCAATATAATGGAATAAACACACACACACACATAAAAAAAACAAAAAGAAACAGAACAAATCAATACATCTGGAAAATAAAAAGAACCATCTTTATCCTGTAAAAGAAATTGATACCTGTCACGGGGCGCTTGTAGTGTATGTGCTAAAGAGCGCACCGTGCGGCTAGTAGTCGACCACGCTGACTACGTCCGCCTAACTTGATTGAAAGTTTGTGCTGATACGACTCACTCACGCAGGGGCGCTTTAGTGGCACAACAAGATTTGAAAGAACGATTCGAATTTTATTAATCACGGAAGCGAATTACAATATACAGGCAAATTACAATGTGCGTTGTTGGAGAGGGGGACGCTCCATAGAAAAGCTTTTTCTTCTACGACAATTCTTCAGACAACCTATTCCCTCTATAATAGGTCTTAGAAAATAAATCTACGAAATATGACTAAACATTCGAAGGGTTATGGAAGCCCACTCCTTGCTACCGTAGTAGCGACAAAGAAAATATGTACATTGCCTTCAAAAGCAAAACACCTACACTAAGGACTCAACTTGATGTGCGAAGAGGCTCCGTCTTCCTTGTGAGATTACTGTCGACGACCCACAAAAGTGGCTGCGGGCCAAGCAATCACTGGCTTTGAAGGGGCATCTTGTGACAGCTAATCTCCACCTCAGAATTTACATCCCATGCTCACCAGGTCTAAGGCTGGTATTCATAAACCTAAAATACTCTTTGCCGAAGTCATCAATGAGGATGATGAACCATTAAATGCTCATCAAGCTCTTATGAATGGAGTTTGGAAACAGGACATGCAGGCTGAATACAATGCACTGATTACAAATCGCACTTGGACTTTGGTTTCAGCACATGAGGGGAGAAATATAATTGGTTGCAGATGGGTGTTTAAGACCAAGAGGAACACCGATGGTTCAGTTGCTAGACACAAAGCAAGATTGGTTGCTCAAGGTTTCTCTCAGCGAGCTGGTTTTGGTTTCTCTGGAACCTTCAGTCCAGTTGTCAAGACAACAACAATAAGGATAATCTTAAACATTGTTGTTTCTTGTGGATAGGATGTTAAGCATCTTGATAATAATAATGCTTTTCTGCATAGAGATTTACAGGAAGTGATCTATATGAGACAACCTCCCGATTTTGAAAAACAGAATGATAAATAGCTCGTCTACAGACTCACCAAGGTTATTTATGGGCTTAAACAGGCCTTTAGAGCATGGTTTGGCAAGATTCAAGGAATACTTAAGGGTCTTGAATTCACATGTTCAAAAGCTGATGCTTCTCTTTTTTACAGGTTGAAAAATGGGTCAAGAATTTACCTCCTCATCTATGTAGATGACATACTAATTACATGAAGCAATGAGAATGAGGTCGCTTCAGTAATTGCCAATTTGAAAAAGGTTTTGTCACTGAAAGAGCTGGGCAGTGAAATAGTTTTTGGGAATCCATTTTACCACATCCGCTGATAAAATGCATTTGAGTCAAGGACAATATATAAGAGATCTTCTCAAGCGAGCTAATATGTTGTCATCTAAGCCGGTGCCCACTCCAATGATTACTTCTAACAACCTGTCCAGATTCAAGGGGAGTAGCACGGGCATAAATTCTACTCTTTACAGAAGTTTGGTCGGAGGTCTACAATATGTCACTATTACGAGACCTGGAATTTCCTTCAGCATTAACAAAGTTAGTCGATTTATAGCTAATCCCTTGAACACGAGCGAACACTAAAACAAATTCTAAGATACTTGGCAGGGACCATTGATCATGGACTTCGAATAATGAAAGCTCCAAACTTCAATTTAACTGGTTTTTCTGACTTTGATTGGGCTGCCGACCTCGATGATAGGAAGTCTATTAGTGGTTCATGTGTCTATCTCGGCAATAATCTTGTATCATGGAGTTCGAAGAAGCAATGTTTTGTATCAAGATCAAGCACCGAGGCAGAGTACAGGAGTTTAGCGAACACTGCTGCAGAGATGACGTGGATAGGATATCTGCTCGAGGAATTGAAAATTGGATCAGTTCGCACGCCTACCATTTGGGTAGATAACTTTAGCACGATTGCTCTGGCATCGAATCCTGTCCTGCATGCAAGAACCAAGCACATTGAACTTGATCTTCACTTTGTTAGAGATAAGATTATTTCATAGAAGCTCGCAGTGCAACATGTTCCTTCTTCAGAGAAGATAGCTGATATTCTAACAAAACCTTTAAGCAAGCAATTCTTCACCAAGCTCAGAGACAGATTGGGAATCATGCCTAAGAGCTCGTTCGAATTGAGGGGCCGTGTTAAAAGACAGTATAAGTCACAGAGACCTGATTGATTCAGGTCGCAAGATCACAGACCGACTTGGCGACCTGATAACCTGAGGTCGCATGAATGGCGACCTAATAAGTTCAGGTCGCATGGATGGCGACCTGATAAGTTCAGGTCGCATGGATGGCGATTGGATAAGTTCAGGTCGAGTGAGTGCTGAGCTGACAGGTCTTAGCACCAGAGGTCTGCATAGACCCCACATCACGCCGGATGACACAAGCCCTAGATTAGTACAAGTCCAGTCTGCTATAGCTGTCAATAGTACTGTAGCAATGTTAGCCACACGATCATAGCTAATTGTTGTCATATGTACTGTAGCATTTTTGACCACAGGATCTAGGGCAACCCTAGTCAGCTATGTAACTATAAATAGCAGTATATTTCATTGATATGATCATCAAGAAATTACCAAAAATATATTCAATACGTTCTCCTTAGTTCACTTTATAATAGCTTACCTTTTATTACATCAGCTCGCCACGAGCTCGCATCTTTTCTTTCAATTATATTTTTATATAAATGGATAAATTGCAATTTACCCTTTCCGGTAGTGAGAGCCATTGTTATTAGTTTACTGGGTTTAGTTTTAGGGTAAAAAATTATATGCATCCTGTACTATACGTGTTTTTTGAGTTTGCATCCTAACGTTTTTTTTGTAATTTAATGCATCCTGTACTATACAAAATTTTGAAAGTGCATCCTGTACTATACAAAATTTAGAAAAAACAAATATACAATTCTTTTTATTATTTATTTCTAGTGAGACTAGGTGAGAAAATATGTCGGAACTAGTTTTATTAAATAAAATAAAATTTATTATTTATTAAATAATAAATTCAGTGAGTTTGCATATTTAATAAAATATTTAATAATATATTCCGGAACTAGTTTTAAATAAATAATAAATTCGCCGGAACTCACCTAAAGTATACGGGTTTGAAAATATGCAACCTCACTCGCGAGACTAGGTGAGTTCGGCGAGTTAGCTTGTCGGAGGATGCACTTTCAGAATTTTGTGAAGTATAGGATGCATTAAATTACAAAAAAAATGTTAGGATGCAAACCCAGAAAATGCGTATAGTACAAGATGGTTACAATCTTTTTCCCTTAGTTTTATCATATACGTTTATATTTCTCTTTAAATGATATGAGCTTGTTTCTGTTTATCTTTTCCCTGGATGATTTCCAGTTTTACGATTTCAACCTGATATTTTTATTGGAGAGAGGGGGTGGGGGATTGGAAAAATGATGAATGAGTTGAAATTAATACAGATAAAACGACATGCATGTTTATATTATTCTACTAATTGCTCATATACATACTGTTCTATATTGTGACCCCATGAAAAAGCCCTAGCTAATGAAAATGCAATGATGTGTGAAAATGCGAGTAATTCAATTTTCGCCTTTTTTTTTTTTTTTTTTTTTTTTTTTAATAATGAAGACCCATCGCCTTTTTTATTTAATCGCTGCATGAGATGATGCATCATCAGTAAAAATTAAAGAAACAGGTAAATGTAGGTAAGATTCTTGTTGGTTAGATAGTTGGAAGTAAATACTAATAAAATCTAAACTTATCATTAAATTGCGATGCTCTTGGTTATTATTCGGTAACTAGACGATATTTTGCCACTAAGTTGTAATTGTTTTTGTGTAGTGCACTGAAGTAATATTGTTTTCCGTTGTACCTTTTGAAATTACTACAGTTTTGAAAAGGATAATATATATATATATATATATATATATATATATATATATATATATATATATATATATATATATATATATAAAAAATCCTTTTGATGTGTTAGGTTTGGCTGGAAACACAACAAAAGAGGATCAAACGAGAAGAGGGCAGTTGGGACGTCTGCAGAGATTAGAGACGATTCGAATGTGGAGACCGAATTGTTCATTGTACCGCCTGAGACGAGGAATAAACGTCCCTTCTAAAAATGACATTCTGAATAAAATAATTGATTGGTCGTATTTTGTAAGTTTATATATATATCCTCCATGTTGTTAATAGTATTAACTATTAAGGCTGATGTGTCAAATGGAGAGCGTTCCGGAGATGACGTGGACCAATTAGAATTCTCAAAAAATGACGTGTCAGGCTGTGGTTCATAGGGGTCTATTTTGGGAGGAGGCCAAAATTTCTACCAGGTATAAATAATAACTTTTTTTCTATTTTAGTTAATATTTTTTTGCCCAATATTCATCCTCTAATTTTTCTCCGATAACTATTCTGTCCAATATTTTTCGCATCACCTAATTTTTGAAACACGGCGGAAACTCTGGTAAGAATTATTTTCTGGATTGTTTTCTCAGATTTTTTTTCTAAATACTCTTTCAGAATGATTGTTTTCTAAATATTTTTCGATCTGTTTTCTCCATAACTTCATAAAAAAAAATTCAGCTTTAAACCTAAAGAAAAACCATCGAATGTTTTTATATGGATCCATTGAATTCTCAAATCTATTTTTTCGGATCTGTTTTTATATGGATCCGTTGATGTTAACTTCATAATAAAAATCCAGATCTAAATCTAAAGGAAACCCTATCTCAGAAACTCCTCCCTCTATCTCCTCAAGTGCCGAAAAAGAAAACCCTCACCTCAGAAAATCCACCCACACCGTTTCGAATTTCTTCCCAATAAAATTCTTTAAATATCGATTCATGGAATCTATTTCAGACAAAATAGATCGAAGCGATTTGGTGTCGCAGATCTATTTTTTAAAAAAAAATTGTTTCATGGTAGGGCCGCCTCATTCAACATCATCCCAAGCAACACTGGGGCAGCTAAGTTATTTAAATTCTTTAAACCACAATTTAGTTTAAGAACCTCGGTCATAATATTAATTGATTAATTAATTTGTGCAGGCTGTTGGTAAAGTGCTTCCAGTACTCAACCGTAAGTTGACCGGGATGTAGTTCTGAGTCCCCACGGTTGATGTCTCTGTTGTTGACCTCACGGTTAGGCTAGAGAAAGAGGTTACTTATGAGGATATCAAAGCTACTATCAAGTGAGTTCCTTTAATTTAAATTTGAATACTAGGAGTTTATATCAACGTATGCTTTGTTGAATTGTTTTTTCAATATTAGATAAATATCAACTGCAGTCTATAGAGGAATTCAAGAAAGGAAAAGTTGAATTTCGAGCAGATAAAATCGGGACTGTTCACTTACCTTTTGGAAAGGCAAGTTTTTCAGAGGATGATCTTTTAGTAAACTTCCTTGATGCAGAGGTAAGCTTTTGTTATCAATTTAATCGTATCAATTTCTAAACTAATGTTCTATGATTAAATGCTTTTTTGGGTAATGACTTCTGTTATAAAATTTAACTATTTTAGTTATTTTTTGAACTTGATTTTGTATTCTCAACAATATCAGGTTCTCTTAGAACTGGAAATTGACAGTTCAAGTTCTCATTTTTGATGTTCCAACCGTGATGAAGCTATTGCGACATATCTTGATGACTATGTAGAACATTAGGGGTAAAATGGTTTTTAAAAAATCATATTAAAAACATCTATTGTGAAAATGGTGGTAGTGAAAAGAAAGCTTGAAAGTGACATAAAATGAAAAGCTTAAATATTCAAACATAATGGACAAGCTAAATCTGAAACCCATTAAATGGTTTGCTGAACAAATACAAGCATAGTTTCTACATACCAAAAGCAACTACAACAGCATACTATAAATAAACCTAGGCTAGGGTTTTAGCTGCTCCATGGCAGTTGTCATTCTTGATCACAGCCGTCCACATGTCACCTTGATCCTTGAATCCATTTGAGCTGTGTTGGATGTTTGTGCAGCTGTCCCTTTCTCTTGCCTTTTGACCGTTGTTACCATTTGGCATGTAGTGCAGAATGTTCACGCGCCTATGGGCTGTGCTTGGCTTCACTTGCTGCTCAGCTAGCTCAAGGTGCACCTGCTTGTGTTTCATGCAGCTTAGGTGGTGCACCAGGTTGTTTCACAAAGTAATAATCAAGTGCCACATGTTTTGTTCTTGCATGCAGAATGGGATTGGATGCCAATGCAATGGCACTCAGATTATCTACCCAAATCAAAGGTATCTTGGGAGGTGACAATCCTATTTCTTTAAGTAATGAACTGATCCAAGTGATTTCACATGCTGCATTAGCCAGGCTCTTGTACTCTTCTTATGTACTAGACCTTGAAACTGAAGGTTGTTTTCTTGAACACCATGAGACTAAGCTATTCCCATAATATACACAATAACCAGTTGTGGACCTCCTATCATCCAGGTCAGAACCCCAATCAGAATCAGAGAAACCACTCAGATTGAGGTGTGAAGATTTCTTGATATACAAACCATAATTCTGTGTCCCAGCCAAATACATCAAGACTCTTTTTACAGCTTTCCAATGTGTATCTAAAGGAGCAGACATGTATTGACAAACCTTGTTAACACTATAGCTTAGTTCAAGCCTACTTAAGGTTACATTTTGTAATGCTCCAACAATGCTTCTGTATTTTGTTCCATCTATTGAAGGCATTCCTTGATGCTTGGATATTTGCAATGAAGAGACCATAGGAGTAGGAGTAGGTCTAGCTAATTCCATTCTGCACTTTTCAAGAATCTCTTTGATGTATTTCTCTTGGCACAAGTGCATTCCTTCATCAGTTCTAGTGATCTCAATTCCAAGGAAATGACTCATCTGCCCAAGGTCTTTAATGGAGAAATTTTGTCCAAAAACATTGACAAACTGATCAATCAATCTTGTGTTAGATACTGTGACTAGGATATCATCCACATAAATTAGCACAAAAAGACAATCCTTTCCTCTAACTCTATAGAACAATGAGCAGTCTGCCTTGGAATCTGTAAATCCCATTTTAATCAAAATTAGCTTGACTTTGCTGAACCATTCCCTCGAGGCTTGCTTCAATCCATATAAGGCCTTGGACAGCTTGCATACCATTTGACAGTTTCCCTTTTCAAACTCTGCAGGCTGTCTCATATATATCTCTTTACTCAAATCTCCATTTAGGAAAACATTGCTTACATCTAACTGTCTAACATTCCAGGAATAGTGAACAACCAAGGTTAACATGATCCTTTTGGTTCTATGCTTCACCACAGGATTGAAGGTTTCTGAAAAATCAAATCCAGGCATCTAAGAACACCCCTGAGCTACTAATTTTGTCTTATACTTTGAGACCTTACCACTAGCATCTCTTTTGATTTTGAATATCCACTTGCTGCCAACAATATTCTTGTTCTCTGCTAGGTCAACCAATCTCCAAGTTTTGTTCCTTGTTAGAGCATGTATTTATTCTTGCATTGCTGCCTTCGATTTTGAGGAACTGAGAGCTTCATTGAGAGAACAAGGTTCAGTTTCTTTCACTACTGACACATTATACACTATAGGTTTGTGGATTCCTATCTTTGATCTGGTAATCATGGGATGTCCTTGAGGAGCATGAGACACAGAACTCTCTGAGTTGTCATCAATAGGGGGAAGCTGAACTACAAGTGGTATTGCTGGAATGCTATTTTCAGAACAAGAAAGATCATTACTGAAGGATGAGGTGCTGCCTGATGCAGATGAGGGGTGATCATGCTGATCAACAAAATTGTGATTGAGAGGACTACTTTGAGTAGTGTTTTTGCTTATTTCTGGACCAGCCTTTGACTTTTCAAGAACCTCTATTGTGGGAATAACAAGAACAACCAAAGGATCATTAGGATGCATAAATCTCTGTATGTTCATCTTCTCCTTGTAAGAAAACCTTCCTTCATCAAATAGTACATGCCTTGTGATGATAATTCTCCTGTCTGGCAGCAATACCTTGTACCCCTTGTATTGATTACTGTATCCAAGAAACACTCCAGTGCATGATCTGTATTCCATTTTATGCCTATTATAAGGCCTGAGACGAGGATAACATAAGCATCCAAAAACCTTTAATCTGCTGTAGTCAGGCTTGTGGCCATAGAGCACTTCCAATGGAATTTTAAACTGTAGGGGCTTACTAGAAACTCTATTTAACAGGTAAGTGGCTGTGACAAAAGTATCTCCCAAAAAACTCAGTGGTAAATTTGATTGGGCTAGTAAGGACAACCCCATGTTCACAATATCCTTGTGTCTCCTTTCTGCAAGTCCATTTTGCTGTGATGTATAGGCACAGGACATTCTGTGTGCTATGCCATTTTCTTAAAAGAACTTGCTTAGTCCAATGTACTCTCCTCCACCATCACTTTGTACCATCTTTAACTTCTTACCAAACTGATTTTCTACCAAAGCTTTAAAACTGGTAAATGCAGTGTAGACCTCAGATTTAGTTTTCAACAAATAAATCCATGTAAACCTGGAATGATGATCAATAAAGCTCACATAATAGCTACAACCATTAGCTGTTTTAACATGGCATGGCCCCCATAAATCAGTATGGATGAGATCAAAAAGAGCATTATAAACAGAATCTGAGTTATTAAAAGGTAATTTATGAATTTTAGCAACTGCACAAGATTGACACAAACTGGAATCTTTATTAATATGAAAAGGGATATTAAAATACTTAAGAGCTCTTTCAACATTTTCTAGTTTTGTGTGTCCAAGACTTTGATGCCAAAGATCAAGGCTGGAGCACTTGCTTATTTTGACAGAAAAAGAAAAGGGTTGAGAAACAAGACTAGCAGAATCTTTATTGTCAATCTTGTGGCTTTGTAGGTTGAACTGGTACAATCCTTCCTTAAGGATGCCCTTGAGCAGAATTTCTTGAGTTTCTAGATCCTTGACAAGACAAAAAGAGGGATGGAATTCAAAAAACACTCTATTGTCTCTAGCAAATTGTGAAACAGATAAAAGGTTCCTAGTAATGTTGGGAACATGAAGAAGGTTTTTTAGAATGAAAGTTTTGGAATTAATGGACTTATCAGAGTTTTTGAGGAAGGAATTACCAAAATGAGCAATGTTAGCTCCTTCACCATTTCCCATCTGCAGCTTACTGTTCCCATGATATTATGAGGCTATGTTGAGATTTCCCATTTTCATTTGTCACATTATTTGAGGCTCCTGAATCAGGGAACCAGCTCATTTCTGATCTAACATCTGAGTAGCTACTTTGTCCTAGCATCTGGACAAAATTGAGGCTAGGGTTCTTCTTTGCAGTGTACTGACCACCTTGAGAGGAAGAAGAAATATTTTTGCTTTGATTATCATACCTATACCAACATTTATCAGCTGTGTGACTAGCTCCTTGACAGATTTGACACAAAGGCCTGTTTGCTTGGTTCCTTCCTCTCCCTCTGAAACCACTTCTACCCCTTGATGATTGGTTGTTGTTGTACCTTCCTCCTCTTCCTTGGTTGAAACTTGGATTAAAACCTCTAACATTCTGAGTTACAGTGTTAGCATAGTGCTAGGATACTTCTAAATTAACCACAGATCCTTGATTCATCTCCAGCCTAGATACATAGGTGAGCAGCAATGAGTGGACCTCAGACAATGTGTGAGGAGGATATCTTGATGTGACATTGACCACAACCGAATCATATTCTGAGCCTAGTCATGTGAGTATGTGAAGGATCTGGTTTTGTTCAGACACCTTTTCACCAACAACAGCAAGTAGATCACAGCAACCTTTCACCTTGTTTATGTATTCTCTCATGGATAGAGTGCCCTTTCTCAAGGTCTGCAGCTTTAGTTTGTATTGCATAACCTTGGCAMATGACTGGCTTGKAAAGTTTGCKTCRAAGGCTTCCCAGATCTCCTTTGCAGTGTTCAATCRAAKCATTAGGATCATTATCCCTTCAGACYGTGAGGATAAAAGCCATGAAMCCAGGAGTTGATCCRGCCTCATCCACTGGAGATATTTAGGATTTGGCATGGTTTGGGCTGTTTGTTCATCAAGAATGAATTTTTCTGGAGCTACTGTGGTTCCATTGATGAATCCTTCAACACCATATCCTCTTATGGCTGTAATATCTTGTTGTTTCCAGATAAGAAAGTTAGATTCATAAAGCTTAGTTGAGAAAATCTGGCTGTTTGGTTGAATGAGAGATGTTTGATTGTTTGTGACACTATTGTGTGTGTTGGAGGTTGCTGTCTCAGACATGGTGATAAAAGAGGAACGGAGACTATATATAGAGAGTCATATGGCTCTGGTACCATGAAAACAAAGCTTGAAAGTGACATGAAATGAAAAGCTTAAATATTCAAACATAATGGACAAGCTAAATCTGAAATCCATTAAATGGTTTGTTGAACAAATACAAGCATAGTTTCTACATACCAAAAGCAACTACAACAGCATACTATAAATAAACCTAGGCTAAGGTTTCAGCTGCTCCATGGCAGTTGTCATTCTTGATCACAGCCTTCCACATGTCACCTTGATCCTTGAATCCATTTGAGCTGTGTTGGATGTTTGTGCAGCTGTCCCTTTCTCTTGCCTTTTGACCGTTGTCACCATTTGGCATGTAGTGCAGAATGTTCACGCGCCTATGGGCTGTGTTTGGCTTCACTTGCTGCTCAGCTAGCTCAAGGTGCACCTGCTTGTGTTTCATGCAGCTTAGGTGGTGCACCAGGTTGTTTCACAGGTAGTAATTAGAGCTTCTGAAAAATACCAATAATAACTACGTATAGTTTTCTTCAATTATTTTTATAACTGTTTTCTAAGAAGAAAAGGTAGTTTTTTATGGCCATGGTAAATTTTTAGTATTCAATTTATTATTATTATTATTATTATTATTATTATTATTATTATTATTATTATTATTATTATTATTATTATTATTATTATTATTATATGTCATGTTCAATTTTCTATGGTATTAGGTTGAAAGTCTTGGAAAAATCCTAGGACCGCGAGGACTTATGCCGAATCCTAAAGCTGGCACAATGACTACAAACATACCACATGTTACGTATCGTCCACACTAGGGTTTATATCAACGTATGCTTTGTTGAATTGTTTTTTCAATATTAGATAAATATCAACTGCAGTCTATAGAGGAATTCAAGAAAGGAAAAGTTGAATTTTGAGCAGATAAAACTGGGATTGTTCACTTACCTTTTGGAAAGGCAAAATTTTCAAATGAGGATCTTTTAGTAAACTTCCTTGCTGCAGTGGTAAGATTTTGTTATCAATGTAATCGTATTAATTTCTAAATTAATGTTCTATGATTAAATATTTTTTTTGGGTAATGACTTCTGTTATCAAATTTAACTATTTTAGTTATTTTTATGTTCATTTTGGATATTATAGTGGCTTGCTTTGAATAGCTTTGGCAGGAACTTGATGTTGAGCATATTGATCTTTGGCCGTATATTGTTTTTGTATGTGTGATTCGACTGACCATATATTGATTCGTGAGTTTTATAATTTGAATCTGCGATTTCAGACTTATGTTATTTTATTCTATTATTTTTGTTACCACTTGGTTCTTATTTTAGATCTAATTTTTTAATTCTCAATTGAGTCCTGTTATCAGATTAGTTGCTGAGTTATTGTTTTCATCATTTTATGGAGGGATGCATAAAAAAAATTAAAATAATTTTTTTACTATAAATTCTTTAATTTCCATTTATTGTTCTCCGAATAGGATGTTCTTATTTATTATTCATAATTTATTCTGATCCCATTGAATATTTGGTATTCTGAATTACTTTCCTTTTCCCCCCGTAACTTATGCTAATTATTTTGTAGTTTACGTTTTCTTTAACCATAAGCCACTCAATATATCAGTTCAAAACCTCTCCCAAAATTTCTAGAAACCGAAACTGAATTTCAATTCTTTCAAGTTGAACAACAGGAAATTTCCCTTTTCCCTTTTCCCTTTTTTTTATTTTCTGTTTCTATTTGATTTCAATTATTGGGGTTTTCGATTCGTTCGGGTTTTTGAAGGTTTGATCATCATACATGGTGTCCGTGTATCCAGATCGTTGAAATCCCCTTCTTAATTATCTTTATATATGTAGATCTGTTTTGCATGTAATTGTGGTGTTTTTCTAGTGTTTTTAATTAGGATTTTATGTTAATTTTAGTAGTTTTTTAGTCGAGTTTTGTTAGGTTTTCA
>BMAC01000345.1:800198-835944 GCA_014905375.1 Phtheirospermum japonicum
GAGTTTTTATGCATAGTTGTACCTTGTGCTTGCATGCTTGTACTCGGTGAAACATTGCATTTTCTTGCTTATTTTTGTTAATTGCTTGCATTCTCAATTAAGGCATACGACCGAGGCATCCGACCAACTTGCTATTTCAATTTCTAGGATAGTTTAGCTATTTTAATTATTTTATTTTCATTTTCTTTTTGTTTTCCAAACTTGAAACACCTTGAAATTTACAATTGAATCGATCTCCAATAATACCGAGCCAAATGAACTTTCAAATATTTTGAACCACGAAAAACTACACTAACAAGATCCTGGAAAGATTTTGTCCCCGTTAAATTCTCAGGCCTTTCGACCAAGAAAATGGAGACGACCAGGTTCAAGTAATTGCTCAGGTGTTGTTAGTGAAGAGCTGCACGAGGAGCTTACTTTCATTTTTATTTTTTGTTTGTGTCGCATTTTTTTTTCTTTTTTGCATAAAAAAGGTTAACGAGATGTTTTCCTCAGTAATCATCAGATTAACGATATTATATTCTATACTTCATCACAGCGCCTCCTCTTCACTACTCCTGCAAATGTAAAAGACCATGCTTGCTAAGGCTGTTGCCAATCACACTACTGCTGCCTTCATTAGAGTTGTTGGCTCAGAATTTGTTCAAAAGTACTTGGGTGAGGTATGTTGTAGAATCGGTTTGAGTATATGTATGGGATACAACAGTTATATTCCTTTCTTTCCTTTTTCTAAAAAAATTATTTTTATTTATGCTGCTATTCTTTAGTAATTGTGCATGTGTCATTACATTTTTACCGAACTGACAGGAATTTAATATGGCACGATATTATTCTACTTCCATACAATTCTTGACCTGAATCTTGGATGGTTTAAGATTAAGATAATATATTAATTAGAGTATCATTTAACTTTTAACTTATTAATTTTGTTGGAATAATACTATTAACTTTTTTAGCTTCTAAACTTAAAAAAAAAGTGATTCTAAACTCGTTTAACTTATTTTGTTGGAATAATGAAACTTTTTAATCCTACTTATGCGGCTGCATAAGCTAAATTCTCTTTTAGCTTATTAATTTTGTAGAAACAATATTATTAACTTTTTTAGCTTCTAAACTTTAAAAAAAGTGATTCTAAAACCTTTTAGCTTATTTTGTTGGAATAATGAAACTTTTTAATCCTGCTTATGTGGCTGCTTAAGCTAAGTTCTCTTTTGGCTTATTAATTTTGTAAAAATAATATTATTAACTTATTAACTTCTAAACTTAAAAAAAAGTGATTCTAAACTCTTTTAGCTTATTTTGTTGGAATAATGAAACTTTTTTTTATCCTGCTTTATCCTTTTTTTTTTATTTAATGCAGTTGCTGCTGTTTAACAGGTTACAAGATTGCTGATAAACCCGTGCCCTCTTCTGTGTAGGGTATGATTCTATTTTCTTCCTTTTTTCAAGTGAAACTACTCTTTTGGCTTGCTGCATGAGTGAGTGTGTTGATTTATGTCATGTAATTTGACAAAAACTTACAGTTTGTTATTGCAGACTCTTTTTGGGGACAAGGTTTGAGCTGTTTACACTATTACCCACAAGTCGCAACAGTAGATTGATTTGTGAATGTGTTACGTTGTCTTTAAAAACTCTCGATTTCAATTATTCGGTCAAGAACCATTAATGTAGGAATTAACTTTGAATAATTGTACATGATTATTTTTTCTTTCGTCATATCAATATGTTTTATTATCCTTTGGACATTAGTTTCCACACTATAGTGAATTTGCTGGAAATGAGCAAACGTTTATTTTGCTAGCATTATTTTTCTAATTTAGGCGTGAGTGAAAATTGAGAAGTATCATGAAGTTTTGCAAACCTTATCGTTGATAGACTATTATTGTCAATCTCCACCTCACTAATCTCATCTCCAATACCAATCTTTTGAAGCTAAACAATTTTTAATACATGTTAATTACGTGATATAATACATATCCACATAAGATGAATGTTAAAAGAATAAATATTGGTTTCAAAGAATTATCTCGAATGCATATGATTCAAAAAGATTTGCTTTCAAAAAATTATTGTGATACAAGTACAATATAAGTTGAAAACATGATTCATTTTTTTTTAAATATTCGTGCTTCTAGATTTTACAATATATAAAAGTGACACAAATCTAGATTTTTCTTTGGTATCTACA
The DNA here is from genome assembly GCA_014905375.1 of Phtheirospermum japonicum. Lineage (NCBI taxonomy): Eukaryota > Viridiplantae > Streptophyta > Magnoliopsida > Lamiales > Orobanchaceae > Phtheirospermum > Phtheirospermum japonicum. The sequence continues at coordinate 802,387 of BMAC01000345.1, forward strand.
TTTAATCTATATTTAATTTAATTTTGGGTGATTTATTGATTGACTCTKAATCGATATTAAAAGTGATATTATTGAAATAAAAATTATAATAATTCTTTATATTTTGTAATTGATAGTTATGAAAATATCATTACTTTTCTACTTAACTTCAATTAGCATTTTACAATATGCACTTTTTTAAATCTTAAGTTTTAAATATGAAGTTAATAATAATAATAATAAATCTTAAATCCAGTTAATAAACTTGTGAAACTATTAAAAAAAGTTTTTTTTTAATTTTTTAAATTCAAATCAATTTTGCTGTAATTCAATGTTTGTTGTAATCAAATTCAAATTTATTCCTTTTAATTTTGGTATGAGGTATATATATATATATATATATATATATATTATGAACGATCATGTGTATTATTTTGGTGTGATTTATTAATATTGGCAGAATTTGATACACTTTTGTAATTTCAATTAGAAATCTTTTAATTTTAGTAAAATTTATTACTATTTTTCTTGTATGACTTATTTCTAAAAGTCGCATGATAACATGTTGAAAAAAAAAACCATAATACAAATTTACAATATTTAAATTCTCATTATAATCGATAATGATTTTATTTTAGTCATTGTAAAGGTTGAGTAAAATACAAAATATTATAATAAATAAAAACACATAAATATTATCACTATAAATAACTACCACCCTCATTTCGACTCCAAAACACAATATAAATTTTTTATGATCGAAATAGTTAAATTCTTTCTACAACCAGAAAAGTTGGCATTCTGCACAATGGTCCCACGGTTTAGCTTGACATAATTCATCTAAAATATTTTATAAATATGTTGATATCATATCTGTAAAGGCAATGGATGAAGTGGGCAGATCACCTCAAGAAATGAGGGTAATGTTTAGGTAGATTTAGTTGGTTTGTTGGAATTGTATATAATTTATATATATTTTTGAGATATATTTTTAAGTGTATTTTGAGTAAATATGAATTTGCGTGAACAAAAGAGAAACTAAAATATTCATACCAAATATATACTAATTCATAAAATCAAAAAATTATAATCCTCATAGGGTTAAACTGCATATATATATTCTTAGAACGACATAGTATTTCGGTCTTAATTATATTTTTTAAATTTACAAGAATTTACAATAATCTTCATATTTTCGAAATTTACAAGAATTTCGGTCTTAATTATATTTTCTATCTCTCGAATGAATATGATAATTTTATAAAATATATATTTGATACCCCTCAAGGGGTCCTTAATATTTTCACAATTTCAGTTTTCTTCGGGTTTGAACGTCACATTAAGGGTAATTTGCTATATTTAACAACTAATCCCGTTGATTGGATGTATAAATGCACATGAACATTATTTATTGCGAAAATGATGTAATGTAAATAGAAATATACCAGAACTTGAACGATTTTTATATTGGAACGAGACGCCACATAAGTTTAAAATACAATCATACTTTAAGACTTTTTATTTTAGTTTTATAGCTATCACAAATCTTTCAAAAGTGTCATTATAAAACTCGCGTATAATGCACAAGTCATCTTTATTTCATAATGTTGATAGTTAAGAGCATAAAGGGTTGTAAATTCTTTGTTGCGACGGAAATGATATCATTATAAACAAAACAACCAATGTAGCATAAGAAAATTCGAAATTTAAAGTGAACAACGTTTTTTTTTTCTTTTTGATATAATAATTCACATTCTTAATTATTTTTTGATAAACTTTATTTTTTTTAATATTTTTTATATTTGCCCGCGAAAATTGCGGGCTTCACACTAGTGTGTGTGTGTGTGTGTGTGTGTGTGTGTATATATATATATATATATATATATATATATATATATATATATATATATATATATATATATATATATATATTGTGTGTGTGTGTGTCCTTATTATTACAATATCAACTAATTTCCATTCTGAGCATCTGTTGAGCTTGAAAATAATGCATGTTGCGGTTGTAAAACCACAATTTTATTTTGTTTGCTTGGCATTGAGTGTTTTGAAGTTGGCAATTTACTCTTAATTGACTTGATGTGTTTTTACAGATTGTTTATGATGCCCTAGAAACTAAAGATGCCAAAATTGGTATTATGTAATTATTATAGTGGATATGCTTACAATAGGAATTTGACGAGTTCTCACAGATGGTTTATGATGCCCTAGAAACTAATGTTGTCAAAATTTGATATGTTTGTACAAATAGGTTATGATGCCCTATATACCAAAGCTGTCAAAATTGGTGTTATGGGATTATTAGAGAGAATATGATTAAAAGCAATAAATCCTAGAAACTAAAGTTGTCAAAATTGGTTAATGGAATTATTATAGCAGGTCTGTCTAGTAATTATGGGGTGGCGGTTGAGTCGCCTATGATACTAGCTAGGATGAATAGATCAAAAATAGGTTTGTGCCGCAGGTGTTGAACGCAACATACTCGAAAAATTTGGAAGGATGGAAACAAAATTTAAGATAGCAGGCATGACAATGCATGATTTGTACAAGAACAAAGCAGGCATAGACCTAGGTAATGCACTAAAGGTTCATGGTGGGGAAAGAGTCGCTGCAATTTTCGATTTGGAAATTGAGTTATTATAACTTATTCTTGAAAGGATTGTAATACTATTGTATTCATTTTCTCTCTTTCTCGGAAGTTTATGCTTTCCGATTATATATGTTCTGACTTTTTTTTTATAATCTTAATGGAAAGAAAAGAAAAAAACTTTAATTATTTACTTTTCTCGAAACAAAGTTTTTTCTTTTCTTTCCAAGCAGAGGTCAGATGTTGTGTAATCTCTTTCATGGATTAATGCAATGTTCTCTCCCACACATCATATGTGAGTTCCCTTGTGTTGCAAAAATAAAATATTTGGTATAATCATTGAACTCTCGAGTGCATTATTTTTTATGATCATCTTGATAATATGTTAATATTATCAAACATTTTCGGTGCTTTAAAAATTATTGATTATATTTAAGCTTGATATGACATCAAGTATCAAGGTCGGTATGCATGCAGGTTTATAGGGATTTATGAGGCGACCTCCCCTTTAGAAGGGGTGATCTTTTCTATAGGGGGGCGAGCTGTTTTAGGATTGGCAAGCTCTCGTATAGGAGTGACGAGTTCTTATATGAGAAGGGGGGGGGGGGGGCGCGAGCAGTTTTGGGAGTGACGAGCTCCCGTATAGGAGTGACAAGCTCTTATATGAGGGGGACGAACTATTTTGGTGTGACGAGCTCTCGTATAGGAGTGACGAGCTCTTATATGAGGGGGAGATCTATTTTGGAGTGGCGAGCTCTCGTTTAGGTGTGGCGAGTGCGAGCTGTTTTGGGAGTGGCGAGCTCTCGTATAGGAGTGACGAACTCTTCTATGAGGGGGGTGAGCTGTTTTGGGAGTGGCGAGCTCTCGTATAAGAGTGACGAGCTGTTATATGAGGGTGGCGAGCTTTTATCAGGTAAATAGTACTGTAACACCTCGGTATTGAGAGTTGGGCTTTATGGTTAATAAGATCCCGGGCCCTGATGGGCTGATATGAATTATGCTATAGGGTCCCGATAGACTAAAGGCATGGATATGGTTATTGATCCATGGTTATTACGGTAATTTAACGAGAGTTCTAATATCTATGGTAACTTAACATATAGGAGAAATCATAATTCTAAGTCGGTGGTTATTTATGATATTGTGGTTTGAATAGGAGACGGGAACCCTAAACTTGTAACATGTCTCTTATCTATATAAAGAGGACATAAGCCTCGTTCTTCTCTCTAAGTTGATTTATTATCCTACGTTTTGAGCTCTAGAATATCGCTATTAAAAAGGGATTGACTTATACATCGGAGGGCCTACGTCGGGGCTGTCTGGCTTGGGTTCTATTTTGTTAGTTGATCAGGTCGCTAGAAGCTCTCTGGAGGGCTATCAGGTCGGCAAACACATATTTCAGGTTATTACTCTCTTTTCTTGGTGAACAAATATTTTTAGTTCGGATCAAGTGGCACTGTCTATGGGAAAGAGGGACATCGAGTCCTTGAGTAAAAGACGTGATAATATATTTAAGCTAAACATGAAGGGAAGAATTATTATGTCTTAGAAGTTAGATTTTGACACTGAGGCGAGTAAAACTAAGGATGCAGGCAATGAGAAGCAGGTGGAGGGAGAACAAACACCACCTCAAGGGGAGACAGTGGATCAAGTAGCCACGACAACACCACCACCATCTCCACGAAAGGAAAAGGCGAAAAAGCCAGGGGAGGAGAATAGAAAAAGAACCCCAAAAATAACTAAGCAAAAAACTATCAATATTGGGACCAAGGAATGGAGCGAGTTACCAAAGGGAAGAACTTTCCATGTGGACAAGGGATTCCTTGAAATATTTATGGGATCAGTGTCTCCGAGCAAGTTGAAGAAGATCTTGGCGGGCGAAGACGATAACGACGAGAGCGAGGCTAGGATGAAAGATGAGGAATATGGGCCAGAACCATTGACCCAGGCCAAAAGAAGATCAGGGAAAAAGAACCTTGGATGTCGGATCCCGAGTTGACCCAGACCACAAAGAGGAGACAGTATTTGATAGAATACCCATCGTCGTTTGATGAAGATGAAGATGAGGACAACGCATAATTTTTAAGTACCAGGCCACGAAGAAGAACCTTTCAGCGTCACACGAAGGTAGAAGAGGACGAGGTGTTAACTACATTCCGCGCGTTGAGGGATATGCAAGAGGCAGTACCAGAACTACAGAGGCAGGTCGCAAGAGTAGGAGGAGAGGACTTGAGGGGTCATCCGTTCTCATAAGGGATATTAAGAGCGAATTTACCTCGCTGATATAAAGGGTTGGATTTCAATTATGCAGGGATGTCGGACCCTACGTGTCTTTTGTAGAGATTTGGAAATGAGGCGGTGTTGAGGCAATATACTGATGATGTAGCATGTAGAGACTTCCTATCTACTTTGAGGGGATTAGTGAATGACTGGTTCCATCAAATAGCACCAGGGGGGATCATTAATTTCCAAGTCTCAAAGTTGGCCTTTTTTAAGCATTTCGTTAGCGCCAAGCTACATACGAAGACCGCGCAATCTCTTTTTTCGATGGTGAAGAACCTAGGGAAACATTGAAGAGTTATGTGTCCAGGTTTTACTAGGGCTACTTTGGAGGTGCCCGCAGCCATGGACGATATGAAGGAAGGAGCTTTGCATCAGGGCTTAAGGATGGGAGGTCTGCAAACATCGTTGGTTAAGCGATCTGCACACATATTTGAGGAGGTCTTGGATAGGTGCATGAAGCATATACATGTGGAGGAAGTTGAAGAGGAGCATAGACTGTGCTTCGGACAGGAGGTCGCAGAATTAGAAAGAGTAGAGCCCAAAAGGTCGGAGCCTAATACAAGGCGAGCTGCTCGGGCACTCTAACTATTGGAGCAGACGTTAGAGGGGCGATAAAAAGTGTAGGAATATTATGGTTACAAGGTTGGTGAAGAAAGAATCGGGTTGAGAAGTTGAAGCCATTTCTGGTTATGTTAGAGGGATTCCTTCTAGGGTGTTTTCAGTTAAGGCTCGGGTTTGAGCCTCAAGTTCGTCCAAGGGATATCCCCTTCCGATTCATCAATCAGACTGAGTCGGGGTGCAGGTGTATTTTTCTTCTATTCTGGCGTTTGAGTGGAATTTCAACTGATTCAGTATCAGATTGTTCATATAGGATTGGGGGATTAGGGTATTGAGAATAGAAGGTAGGTGGAGCTATGTTCATCGTAAAAAGAAAGAGAGAGAGAGAGATAGATAAGAAGAAAGAAAATCAAATCAAATCACACCCAATCAGCAATTACAAAGAAATGAAACGATTGAGACAATGGATTTAGGGAACTTACTCATCATGGTGATTGATGGATCTGGTGCAGTTGATCGTGCTTGCGAGTTATGCAGAAATATGAAGGTATTTTCACAAGAGAAAATGGCTTAGATTTGTGTTTGCTATTGTGTAAATGTGTATGTTGAAGGTGAAGGGGTGCCGTGTATAGGGAGCGGCGCAAAAAGCTGAAAAGACAGGAGGGATTTTCGATAGGCGGGAAAGTTGGTAGGGTTTATTGTGGGTTTTTATTTTTGGCCCGCAGGATTAAAAATATTACGAGGTAATGGGCTGCTGATGCATGTCCGACATTTTTCAGAAGCGCACTTAAGAACATTAAATGCGAAGCGATGGTTGATGGCTGATGGTTTTATGCTTTTACCAAGATGCACGCCGAATTGACTTCTGGTGTTAACTCATGATTATATTCTAATCGGTTTCCTACCTCAACCAATCAGGGGACTAGATGATACGATATCAAATATTCACGTCAGCAAGCATGTAGATAATTATGTAAGTTTAGTGAGCGACCTCATTTTCTAGAAGGTGCAATCCTTCTGGGAGGTGGGCGAGCTATTTATGGGGGCGATAACCTCTTGTATGAGAGTGGCGAGCTCTTATGTGAGGTGGCGGTCTCTTATGAGGAAAGTACTACAATACCATCTCGTCACCAATTGGTAGCTCGGTGCTGAGAGCTGGGCTTCATGATTTTTAGGCCAAGACGGGCTGATATGGGCTACCTTATGGGGTCCCAGTGGACTACAATTATGGGGGTACGTTTATTAGCCCATGGCTATTTCAGTTATTTAGCGAGAGGTATCACATCTATGGAAACTTAGCATACAGGATGAATCCTAATTCTAAGTCGGCCTCTATTTATGGAATTGTAGTTCTAATAGAAAATGGGACCCCTTGATTGGGAACACTTCACTTATTTATATAAAGATGACTCATGCCTCATTCTTTTCTCTCTAAGTTGATTTCACATCCTACGTTTTAGCTCTCGCATCTTACTCCAATGCTTTTTGACTTAAGCATCGGAGGGCTACGTCGGGGCCGTCTACCACCTTGGCTTGGGTTTTGTTTTGTAGGAAGGATCAATCAGGTTGCTAGGAGTTTCCTGGAGGCTGATCAGGTCGCTGATTATATATTTGAGGTCAGTACTTTCTATTCTTGAGGCACCAGAATTTTTGGTCGCATCACATATAACATCAATACCCCATTTAATCATGATCGATATACGTAGTGCTCCATCAGCTCCCATTCTACAATACTTTGTCAGCTCAAAATTATTAGCATTACTATCTTCTATGAATATGACTACCCGAGATGTATTTAGCAAATAACATTTAGGCACAACATCAAGCCAAATATACACGTTCTTTTTTTATTTTATTTTTTGTCAAAATAAACATTGCTTATAAATTACATATTCAAGAATGCTCACATTTCCAATTATTTTATTGCAGTATATAAAATAGTGGTAGAAAATTCTTACACCAATTTCTAATGGGGGAACACTCTTGTTAGGCCGGACTAATGGATCATCCGTTAGGAGAAGATTTTTATGCTAATACATTTTAGTACAAAAGTCAGTACATTATAGTAAAAAACCAATACATCATAATATAAAGATCAATACACATAGTATGGGTTAGAGATTTATGAAAAATCAATACTTCTAAGTACAAAACCAATATATCATAGTACAAAAACCAATACATTATAGTATCGAGTCAGATGGCCTAACGGCTCATGACCCGTCAATCTGACCTAATACAAGTGTTTGCCTTTCTAATGAATATTCAAGCCCCAAAAATGTGATTGAAAAAATATAGTGAAAATTCAAGACCTAGAAAAAATAAAAATGGAAAGAGAGAAAAAAATATTCTGTCACATGCGAAACTTGATATCTAATCTATTTTAAGCACATCAAAATCATTGATACGACATTAAATATTCAGGTCGGCATACACGTCGAATTAGGTTTATAAGGCGACCTCTTTTATGCATTGTCGAGCTCTTATGGGTTAAAGTGGTATCTATATTTATAAACAGCTCGGCAGGGAGAGTTGAGCTTTATGGTTATAATTATGGTTATGACAAGGGCCCCGACGGGCTGGTATGGATAAGATGGTATGAGCCCCATTGAACTAAGGATATGGGATGGTTATTGGCACATGGTTATTATAGTAACTTAATAAAAAGCATATAGGAGAAATCATAATTCTAAGTTGGTGGTTAATTACAAAATTATGGTATGAATAGGAGGCATAAACCCTAGTTTGAGAACACGTCTCTTGTCTATATAAAGAGGACACATGCCTCACTTCTATTCTAAATTGATTTTATCCTACTTTGAGCTCTCGTTTTATCATCACAAAAGGGTACTGACAAAAGTATCAGAGGAACTACGCCGGGGCTGTCTGTCTTAGGTTTTGTTTTGTATGTTGATTAGGTCGGCAAGAGCAATTCTAAGATCAGCGACCTCTTTCTTGATTAGCCAAACTTTTTGTCGCATCAATGTGGCCATTTGTGGGAATACGTGGGACATCAAGTCCTTGAGGAAAATTCGTGAGAATTTATCAAAATAATCATGAAAGCAAGAAATACCACACCACAAACTCTTAATTCCATCTTGGAGGCAAGCAGAAATAAGAAAAAAGAACAAGAAGCACAAGCTGAAGGAGATCAAACACCGCAAGGAAACACGAGGGACCAACCAGCCATGGAAATACCACCACTACAAAAGATGAAGGCGGAAAGTACGAGAAAGGGGATAAAAATAAATCTCTGAAATAATAAGGCAGATGATGGTCAATATTGGGACCAATGAATGGGATGGACTACCAAATGGTAGGACTTGTCATGTTAATACGGTCCTAATCCAATGATTACTCGATGCTGTGCCCATTTACAAGTTAGAAAACATCACGATGAGGAAGGATGGCAGCGATGAAGATGCTACCAGAGATAGGGAAGAAGAGTATAGGCAGTAGCCACTTGCTCCCGCCCAAAATAAAAGAAGAGAGAAAGAGCCATGGAGGTCGGATCCGAGTTGATCCGAGCTACAAAGAGGAAGCGACTTCAAAAAAGGTACTTATCATCCGAGGAGGAGGAAGAAGAAGATGATGTTTAATTCTTAGGTGGCAGGACAAAAGAATCATTCAATAACTTTGATAATTACGAAAATAAAAATAATAATGTAAAATCTGAAAAATGAGGTAACAAAGCTTAACCATAACCTTATTTTTGGATCCATTAACCCCAGACAGAGTCATATTTTTTGATTAGGTTATACATCATTCAGATAAGATTCGGGCAACCCATACTTTGACCCAAACTGGATAACAAAACTTAACCATAACCTTATTTTGTCCTTTTCTATTTTTCTAATCTTTTACACGATTCTTTTTAGTTTAATGAATAACTTTTAGTTTTAATAGTAAATTCCAACATAATCGAAAGTAATTACATGTTTACAATTTTTGTTTAAAGTTTAAATCAAACTACACTAGGGTCAACAAAAATAATTTACACAAATCATATAACTAAAGGTTTCAATAAATTATTTTTAATTATATCAGTAAATAGTTAATTATGAATATTTGTATTTTAATAATTTATGATTCGTTATTATGATTTTATTAATTTACAAAAAAATAATTTATTACTTTTAGTTTTATATTTTTTTAAAATATAAATATATAGATAGATAGATTTTAATTTATTTATTTGGTTGTTCAACCAACTCGATGACGTGGTGGTATATCGATTGCTCAGTAGCCATATCAAGCCAGTCATCGCAGTAGCATTCAAGTATGCCCTTTGACCGAGTTGATTCCATACTTACTATAAAAGCGTTCAGTTAATTTTGTGATACTACACTTAAATTTTTAAGTATTTTTTTTGTTCAATTTGTAGATTCTAATTTACTTATATAATATTTCGTATATTCTTCTATTTCAAGATTTACGAAACAAAAGATTTGAATTTAAACCTAATTATATATATTTTTTATCTATTTTAAAAATATTTATTAATTATTCAAAGATTTGTGATGTCTTAATCATTTTATTCTCGTTTTAAAATATATAAATAACTTCTTATATTTTTCTATATTTAATTTAATTTATGTTATCATAATTTCCAATTTATTTTATAAGTTTTATTATTTCTATTTTTATTTTTCCCTTTTATTTTGCAAAACAATGATTTTGAATAAAATTAGAAATTATTTATATTTTTATATGATTTCAAATATTTAAATATTCTTTTATTTATGTAATATTTTTATTTTTAAATTAGTAATTATATTCTAAATAAATAGAACTAAAGCATACTAATTATATTATTTTAAATTTTATCAATAATTAATTAGAACTTAAGAATATTTTTATTAATATTTATAAACTAAATTTCATGATTTTCTAATATAATATATTAATTTCAAAATTGTTCTATATAATAATTATAATATAACAATTATTTTATATTTTTATCCAATTTTAGGAAAATGCGATTCACTTTAAAATATTTGAAGTATCTATTATTTTAAAATTTTGTTTAATTTTGAAATTTATTTAATAAATACTTGTAATTTAAATATATAACTTTATATTTAATTAGAATATTTCATTTTTTTTTGATTTATTATAATTTCTTATAACATTTATAAGGTTTTTTGGAATTACTAAATAATTATTTAGAATTTTAATAAATTTTTTAATTTTGTTTGAGATTTATTAGATTTTAATTAACATATTTATGTTTTTTGTGACTTTTGTTTTCCCCTTTTTAATTTATTTAATAAGTATTCATAATTGAAATATAAACTTTCATATATATTTAACTAATTCATAAACTTGTTCATTTAGAAATTTAAATATTATTTTTTCTTATTAAAGGTTCATTTGCTAAATGAATAAATTATAATAATATAAAACTTTCAAAAAAGAAAAAGTATAATGGGTACAACTAAATTACAACTGAATTGTATTACCTTTTCAGTTATACTAAAATGGATGAATATAATTTAATTATGCACCACTCTAATGATAAATATTGAGTATTTACAAATTGATAGGTACAAATAATACAAACAGTTAGAAAGTCTCAATCTGAAAATGGTGGATGGTAACTGGATACTATTTGTTATTTATCACTACTACTACTGTTGTATTTGTATTCATAAATATGAATATATGGATGGTCTCTCTCTCTCTCTCTCTCTCTATATATATATATATATATACCTATCTATATTTTTATCTATGCGCACGCGCAAACACACACTCTTCTCTAATCCTAATTAATTAATATTGATTTTAAGACCAATTCGATTTTCGAATCGGGAGAAAGTAATGAGAAACAAATGATACTTTCATGAAAATGAAATATGTAATATTATCTTATAAGTTATTTATTTTTTAATTAAAAATAAGTATTTTTTTTTAAATTATATATGACTTTTTCTATATGTATATTAGAAAATAAAAGGAAATATTGAATAAAGAAATATACAATAAAAGAAAACTATTAAATCAGGTAAATATAAAAAATAAAAAAAATTAATAAATCAGGTAAATATTAAAAATGAAAAAATTAAGTTAGGGAAAATATAATAAATTAGATATATATTAGAACTCCTATATTTTAGTAAGTATACAAACCTTCAGAATTCGCCAAGTAAGCAATCGAATCACCAGAAAATCACACGTCAATCCGAAGCTTCCTAAGCAGGCACGTAGAATATAAGTTTTTTTTTTGTTTAGTATACAGATGAGATCTGTGTGTATGTGTATGTTTGTGTGTATTTAGTATTATAACTTTGTCTCTCTAAAACATTTTATTTTTTTTCAAACAAACACCTCTCCCTGCCTCGAATTTAATTGAGCAAAAATTAAAAAAGAACAAATACGACTTTCATTTTATTGATATCATTATCACGTCCTTTTAGTTCTACCCTTATTTTTAAACATCTGTTTTCACTAAATTCAACAATGACCGAGGAGAGCAAATATACAATGGAATCATAAATTCATATAAAAATAAAAAAATAAACAAATAAATATACAAGAGGGCTGTTCTTCGTCTCATATTGGTTATTGCATGAACACTCGCGAGAACAATTGTAATTTTTTAATGAAGAATGTTCTCTTCTTCTTCTTTTTTTATATATTTTTTTTAATTCTGTATTTGACATTAATATTTTATAAATATCAAAGTCTTGTGTATTAACTTTATATTTTACATCATTTATAATTTATTGTCATTTTACTCATAAGATTTTTGAATTTTCTTTTGTACATTATTTTTCTTATAATTGTGCATACACCATTTTATAATTGGGAAAACATTAATATTTTATAAATATCAAAGTCTTGTGTATTAACTTTATATTTTACATCATTTATAGTTTATTGTCATTTTACTCATAAGATTTTTGAATTTTCTTTTGTACATTATTTTTCTTATAATTGTGCATACACCATTTTATAATTGGGGATCCGTGACCATTCCCATCGTGAAAATATTGGTTTCCAGTTTTTAGGAGAACTAGATTATTTCTCTTATTTTTGCAAAGAACCATGATGAAATTGTGTGGCTGATTCTATATATAAATATATATATATATATATATATATATATATATATAAGCAAACACTTGTGTTAGGCCAGATTGACTGGTCATGATTTATTAGGTCATCTGACTCAATGGTATAATGCATTGATTTTCGTATTATAATGTATTGGTTTTTGTCTTAAACGTATTGGTATTTCATAAATATTTGATCCGTGCTATGATATATTGATTTTTATATTATAATGTATTGATTTTTTACTATAATGTATTGGATTTCGTGATGTGATGTATTGGTATTAAATTTTGCCCAAAAACGGATGATCCATTAGTCTGACTAAACAAGAGTGTTGTCCATATATATATATATATATATATATATATATATATATAGAGAGAGAGAGAGAGAGTTTACGTAAATGATATGTTATATCCTTTTACATATGTTTAATATATCCAACAAAAAAATCTAGGTTGTATAACAAGTTTTTACATCATTTAGTAAATGATATGATAAGGGTTTTAGTCTTACATCATTTTTATTTAATTGAAATAATTGTTATATTTACTTTTCTAAATTTATTAGTATTTTAGAACTTTTTAGTAGGAAAGTATATTTTTATATTTATCTTATTGCTTAAAATATCAAAATATTGATTAATTTCGTTAGATATTTTAGAACTCTTCTAAAAGACGAAAATACACTGTGTATAAATAAAGACTTGGACTTCATATGTATACTTTTAGAGAATACATAAATAATTATAGTGAAGAAAGAAAAGTTGTCGTTCATTTTCCTCGTGTTCTTCAACTTGTGTTTGATCAATTTAAAAATTTTACTGACGACTTTACGATGATTAAAATGATTTACTCGTTCAGGAGTTTCTCATATATTACTAGATGTTTTATTGTCATAATATCTTTTGTAAGATAATTACACTATTTTTTAGTAATATCTTTTTTGGCCTTGGGATCTATGAAATTTTAACTCATAGGCAAGTTTAATTTTGTGTTCTTATTAGTTTCAGTGTGTGCTTTACAGAATGTTGTACTGGTGTTCTAGCATCCCGACTAACATTCCTTCTCTTATAATTTTATTTAGTATCTATGGCCTTTAAACTTTCAATTGGCATCAAGAGCAGTCACCTGACGGTACTAAGTTGATTCTATCATCATCATCATCATCATCATCATCATCATCATCATCATCATCATCATCATCATCATCATCATCATCATCATCATTATTATTATTATTATTATTATTATTATTTATGTAGGAAAACTATGGATATTATGGTGAGAATGCGTACCTATATCAAAACCATGAATGAAAGATCATGGCGTGTGATATTGGTTGGCTGGGAGCTTCTAGTTGGGATGATATAGATGGTGACATTATCCTTAAAAATGAGATTGATTGGACGGCTGATGACCTAGCTGTTTCAAACGCAAACATCAAAGCTTTAAATGCTCTTTATAGCTTTGTGGATGTTTCTCTGTTCATAATCATCTCAAACTTCTCGACTGCAAAAGAAGCTTGTGACGCATTATAACTCTTCTGTGAAGGATTCAAAGGAGTTCAACAAACAAAATTGGGAATACTTGAAACTCAATTTGAAGTTCTAAGAATGGAGGAAAATGAGACTATTGTCGAATACACTACCAGACTCCTTGACATTGAAAATGAATGTTAATCGTTAGGTGCATGTATCTATAACAAATGGCTTGTGGCAAACTCTTGCGTTCTGTTACTGACAAAATCCAACATGGATATAATAACATTGAAGAAGACAAGGATACCTCAACCATGAGTTTTGATGAGCTTGTGAGTTCCTTGAAAACTTATGACATGGAACTTTAGATCAAGCAATCTAAGGGAAGAAGCATTGCTCTAATCTCCATTCCTGCTACTTAAGAAGAGTTTGATCTTGCAGCCCTTACACGTGAAGCTGTGACTGCTGAGTTAGATGATGATTCAATCACACTCTTCATAAGAAGTTTCAGTAATTTTCTAAGGAAAAAGAATAATTCGATGAAACTATTCCAAAAATACATCAAACCCTCATCAGAACCTTCCACTCCAGGAACGATTGGTCAATCCACTCAAGAAAACAGGTTTCAAAGAAGCGGTGTGACCCCCACAAGTGAAAAACCTGAAGACTAAAATCAAAACAACACCAAGGTTCTGGATAATATCCGCTATCACGAATGTAGAGGTTTTTGCCATTACGAACATGAGTGCGCCAATATCAAGCGTAAGAGAAATCTGATAGCCATGAGTGATGGAGAATACGACGATGGGCCTAAAGGTATTGAAGAAGTTGCTGCCATAACTGGTTGTGTTGTCTGGATGATAATGAAAACTTTACTGACATCTGGTGTCTTAACTCTTCTATTATTGAAAACATTGATGGTACTGAAGACTTTGGTGCTGCATATGAAGAGCATTATGAGATTTGGTCCAAACTAGTTCTCAGAGTAAACATTCTTACTAAGGAGAATGAGAGACTCACTCATATGGATAAAGAATTATAGGCTGTAATATTTTGCCTAGAAGCTCTACTGACAAAACGTGATTCTGGAATGACAAAACTTGAGGAGATTCTGTCAATTGGATCTATGCTAAAAATGTCATAGGATTTAAGGCTCTTGTGTTTGTCAGAGGATGTGACATGACATCAGAAGGATATGTGTCTATTAATAGATTCAAATGATGCTGACGCAGTTATATCTGTCACCATTGTTCAGAACCAGGACATATCAAAACCTTCTGCATAAAGTTGAAGATGGAAAGAACTCGTGCATTTGAAGACAAGACAATATCAGTCAACTTAAGCACTAGAAGCCGAACCAACACCGCTCTAAAAGATAAAATGTGGGTAAGAAAATTTGAAGCTTGGTGTAACATGATTTAAACCTCACTTTAAGTCGAATGTATTAAGTTCCTGGTATTTCAATAGTGGGTGCTCCCGACATATGAAAGGAACAGTTGACTACCCGTCTATTATTCGAAAACACAATAGTGTTAAAGTCCAATATGGTGGTGGTACCTGATCGAAGAATTTCTAGCACTCTAAGAAATCGTCTTCGCAATAGGACGAATTCGATTGTAGAGCGATAAGTTTTCCCGAGTCGTGTCTCTCGTGGAAGGATAATCAGAAGCTATTTCGCGTTTGATTTTTGTGATATAAAATAAAACTAAACTAAATATACTAAATAAAGCGTAATTCACTTTGGTTCGGGTTTTGAAATTTAATCAACTAAGACAAGAATTAAAAGTAAATTTAATGAAAATAATGAAGAATGAGGGTTTAGGGTGTTCAGTTCGTCTCCACGATCAATCAGTTTTTGCCGAGCACTTATCTATAAATCGGAGTTGTCAATCCCGAATATCAATCAATTATTGGGGTCGTCAATCCTGAGTCTCAACAAACTCCGATTAATGGTTCTAAACGGACCAAGACCCTAAACCCATAATTTCTAAATTAATTGCATTAATTGAAAATTAAAATAATTAAAACTTGAAGATTTGTGAAGCTTGAACACAAGATCATCATTTTGAAATTTGAAATAAACTAAGGAGGGAAAAGTGCTTTGAAAGCTACAAGCATAATACAACAACAAACTAAGATTCTAGACATGATTCTAATAAAAATTAAGGAATTTCCTAATTTGGCAAAAAGCTTGAAGAACTCATAAGAGCTTCAATGGGGTTTTGCCAAAAATAGTAAATGATGAACATGAAGAACATGAAATTAAGAACAAACTCAACAATATAAGAACAGCTTTAGACATTTTAGAAATCATTAATCTACAACAACAATAAAAGAAACAACAACAATTAACAACTACAAAGCAAGGAATCAAGAGAAATGAA
Source organism: Phtheirospermum japonicum (assembly GCA_014905375.1). Taxonomy (NCBI): domain Eukaryota; kingdom Viridiplantae; phylum Streptophyta; class Magnoliopsida; order Lamiales; family Orobanchaceae; genus Phtheirospermum; species Phtheirospermum japonicum. The sequence goes on from BMAC01000345.1 coordinate 818,732, forward strand.
TTATCATTACCAAACCAAAAGATGCAAGAACCAAATCTCCAAGAGGTGTCAAGTCTTGAAGAATATCCACACCAAATTACACTACAATTACATTGATGATTGAAACTAAACTAAAAGTCTAAATTTAAGAAAATGGAAAATGGGTTTTGAAGAGATGGGGACTTTGTCAAGGTCCTCAACTAGCCAAAATGAGGATATTTTTTGTGGATAATGGGTGGGAAGCATCTATAGGCTGGTCAAAGGCAAAAAGGTCTCTTTTTTCGCAAAAATCACACATCATCTGCTTTGCAGTCGATCGACTGGTAAGCAGTCAACCGACTGCTTGGCAGCAGCATTCCGGAGCCCTCATAGTCAGTCGACCAATTTCCGTGGATGATAAGCAGAAAAAAACACGGAATCAGCCATCAATGTCTTCATATGAAATTTAGACCTTCTTCTTGTCTTTCATATGGAGTTCGATTTGAGTCAGTTAAAATCTCCTTCCGAGAGTTATGGGCTCCACACCCAAACCTGCCACAAGCGAGGCCATGGCAAACTGTCTTCACGTAAAGCTACTTTTTACCATTCTTAGACTCAGAATATGGGATTATTGTAAACACAAGAGTTTTAGAAATTTTCCTTAGCTTTCCAATGATATAATGTGGAGGCAAATGGCGCTAGTGGCTTTGGAGTTATGCTTGTATTACGACAACTGATATATCCACCGAGCAAATGCGTGAGGTGACAATGAATATGGCCACATTTCTCGTCATTTCCAGTTAATCCTCAAACCAACGATATGTCGAGGCTTGTTAGTGAATTCCTCAGGTTTGAATCATCTTCCAGCCTCATCCCAAGGCCCATTTTGACCAAAGTTGACCTTCAAAAGAAAAACTAATAAAAAACTAAGAAAATATAAGAAAAACTACTAAAAACAAAGAAAACACTACAAAACCTAAAAAGATGCAAAATATGTCAAGTCGAATCTAAAACCACATAATACAAGCAAACCACGCACAAATGTGCCACAAAAATATCATAAAAATATGTACAAAAATGTGCAAATCAGTACCCATGGACAGATCATTGGGAAATGAACTTTGAATGTTGAAGGTTTGAATTGTCTCCGAAATGTGCTCCTTATGGATGAATTAACTGCTAATTTAATTAGTATAAATCAACTATGTGATTATGATCTTCGAGTAAAGTTTAATCAAGACTCGTGCGAGGTTCTTGATATATCTTAATAGTGTATTCATACATGAATCAGAATGGCAAACAACTGCTATCAAGTTAAAAGCACAATCCTATGTCAATTGGTTCTGCCATTTGAACTCGAATTGTGGCACCAAAGTATGGGACATGTGAACTACAAGATGATGGGTATACTGGTGAAATTCGAAGATGTAAGAGGCCTTCCAAAGTTAGTAATCAGAGATTCATCTATTTATGGTGCATGTCAGAAAGGTAAGTAAACCAGAGTGTCGCACCCGATGATCCAACACTTCAACACCTCTCGTTTCTTAGAACATCTTCTTAGGAAGTTCTTGGGTCTATTTGAGGTAAAATATAATGTAGGTAAGAAAATTTTATTTGATATTATTAATAGTCATGGATACAGTGTTTTTAATAGGACATTACTTAATATTAAATCTATGTACAAGAGGTTTGATAATCTGTTTGTGATAATTGGTAACTCTGAAGAGGACATCGTACTTTCTCTTGTACGAAGTCCTCAGCCCATCACTACAATAAAAAGGGTGTTTAGTGACGCTTTTTTTAATGTTTAGTGACTCTTATAAGTGTCACAAATCACTTTACCTACGCTTGAGGAAGTGTCATGAATTGCGTTGTTAAATTTGATGTCATGAATTTATTCATGACGCAAGATACATGCGTAGGTAAATTTCTGAACGTGATGCTTTTTTCCTATCGCGTCATGAATATGAATTTGGTGACACTATTTGTTTTTGTCATGAAATTTTTTTTAGGCGACACTAATCAATTTTCACGTCACTAAATTTACCGTTTTTAATGAAATAGCGTTGTCAAATTCAAGACACTTTTAGAATTTAGCGTCATTAAGAATATGATAATTTTCAAAAAAGCGTCACTAGAATAGAGACACGTCTAAGTAATAGTGTCATCAAATTCATTACTATTTTAATGATTTGTGTCCTTAAATTTGCAAAGATTGTAGTCAAAAAATTTGCGAAGCTTTTAAAATTTTAGTCGCTAACTCAATTACGCTTTTCAAATACTTCCCAAACATTCCCGTCCCCAAAGCATTCATACTTCTCAAACATCCCGTCCCCGAAGTCGTCCCCATTTTGATGAAATGTGCATACCTTGTCCTCTTCATGTTTCTCGAATAATTTTTCAAAAATATAATCACTATAACATTCACTTTATTATACACTTCGCTTCTACCTTACTATTCTCTATATATAAAGGGAATAAATATTTTTCTTCAGTTGCGCTCCATAAGTCAAAAGTCATAAGATAAATTGTAATTAAGAATCCAACTACTTTTGTGATTGTCGTAGCTCATCTATTTTGCAAAACTATGAAACATCCATGAACTAATATTTTCAAACTCTCTTTACAAAATTAAAGTAATCGCAAATTAAAAGAATACACAGTATGAGTCCAATGAATCATGTAATAAACAGAAGTGGCAATTAGATACACATAAATAAATGTACAACCAGTTCACTTCTACCTTCTTAGCCATTTTTTGTTTCAGAAACAAAATCCCCAAAAGAGTCCCTTCTCAGTCGTCACTCTTCACAAGATATCAAAGAATCTCTTAGGTCAAGGTAACACAACAAACTCTAATCCATTTATTCTTCCTGATAATCCAACCCACTAGACAGTAGCGATGGCATGGGACTGGGTCACGGTGGTCCTGGGTCTTTCTGCGTCAGCCATCCCCTGTTGCGTCGGGTTAACTCGAGATAGATTCCAATCGAGTTGGGCTTGGTGTTGTAGGAATTCTTAGCCAACCCAGAAAATATTGAGCCTAGCTGCCCCGAGTCAACCGAGTCGAACTTAGCCAACCCCTGTTGCAACCGAGTCAACCGAGAGATATTCCAATTGAATCGGACCTAATTTCTATCTAAAACCCCAAAACTGCAAAACCCCACTCACCTCGAACTAGAAATGGAGTGTGTGAGGAACGGGTAGCAGAGGGTGAAGGATTTGGAGGTTTCTCTTTTGAGTTTGGCAAAATTGATTACAGTACGATTGTTCTGAGCCTAGTTTTATTTGTGAGAGTTTAATTGGGTTTGTGATGATTTTGTTGGCTCTGAATTATTGTTGATTATTGGATTTATTTTTGTGGGTGTATGCTGTGAGCGTGGGAGATGATGTGCGTGATTGTGGATGTGCAGAAAGTGAGGGATGGAGGACGTGGGTGTTTGTGTTTTAATGGGGTGGTTTAAAGGGGTTTTAGTGGACTAGTGTTGGTCCATGTTTACAAATAATAACATTAGTTATTTAGTTTAATAATATTTTCAAATAATATTATTTGTTAAATTTGTAATGCTTTCAAGAAATATCACCAATTTTATTACGCTTTTGATAAGCGTCACACTAGTAAGTATGAAAATTATAAAAAAAAATGTTGAAAATTTTTATACATTGCGACGCTTACAAGATAATGTTATTATTTAAATTTATTTAACGACACTTTAAAAAAGTGTAAGCAAACTATTGTGAAAATACTAACATTTTTGTAAAAGTGTCGCCTATATTGTTATAAATGGAGACACTTTTGTGAAAATATCATCATAAAAATACGCTTTTTAAAAAGCGTCATGATGAAGGGTATAATTACTGACACTTATATAATAGCGTCGTTACTTAATTACGCATTTCTTTAAACATCGTCATATGGGCAAGGAAAAACTGACACTTTTGAAAATGTGTCGTTCTATAAGTACGCTTTTTAAAAAGCGTCGTTATATTATTAAATATGCTGACACTTTTCTAAAAATGTCATTATTAATTACTTTTTTTAAAAAGTGTCGTTATAAATTAGTTTTAACTTCGCTTTTTAAAAAACGTAATGAAAAAATGACGATTTTTAAAAAGCGTCACCAATTTGTGTTACTATAGATCTCTTTTGTTGTAGTGTATGGGTCTAATGTCTGTATCTAGTGATTCCACAGAAATGAATTATGATAATGCCAATAGTGTTGTAGCTCATGCTCCAACACCAAAAGCAACACCTCAGGTTCTAACTGATTCGACAGTTAAATTTGCTAAATCAGAATCTGACCATGATGACTCTATTTAAATAGAGAATTTTGAGTCTTTTGTCTAAGACATTGTTTTAAGGATACAGAAGAATCATACTTCTTTTCATTTAACTGAGTCTATGATTGAGATAAATAGATGGAAGAAGCAAATAAACTTCAGGAAGATGACAAAAATGGTGTGTGCAACATCTGGCCATTCTCTAATTAAAAACTCTTATCTTGTGTCTTCTACAGAGCTAAAATGGGTGGAGGATGCCTTCAATGATAAGTTTTGGATCAATTTTATTTATGAAAAACTTGTTAAGTATGCCATGAATGATATGTGGAACTTACTCCCTAATCTAAGTTCTGTCCATGTCATTATAACTGATGGGATGAGAAACATAGTATGAAACAAGGTAAGGTTAATGTTTCACGGGTTGAAGAAGTAAATTTCGATAAAACGTTTACTCATGTTGAAAGATTTGAGTCATTGAAGCTGTTCCCCATTGTTGCTTGTCATTTTTGTATTACTCTTCTCCAAATGGGTATAAAAATATTTTCTTAATCATTCATTTAAATGTAGAAGCATGTGATGAACAACCTAAAGGTTTTGTAGATCCGTACAGACCTCAATTTCTTTACAAATTCAAGAAGGAGTTTTATAACCATAATCAAGTCCCAAGAGCTTGAGATTATAGGATGAATTAACATTTACTTTATATGATTTTTACATATGGCGAAGATGATAAAATCTTGTTCATAATAAAAAGCAAGCGTGATATGTTAATTACTCGAATTTATGTTGGTGATGTTGTGTTTGGGCTTATTTTTGATTAAAAAAGAAATAGAAACATTGAGAATGGAATATGATTTGTCATTACTTCTAGGTTTACAAATTAAGCAATTTGAAAGTGGTATTTTTGCATCTCAAGCTAAGTGTTTTAAAGCCCTAGTTAAATATTTTGGGTTAGATGGTGTTAAACTTAAGAAAATACATATGGTAATGACTCAAGAAGCACCTAGGGATGATGTTGATGAGAATGTTGGTCACGCTGTGTGTGAAAAAATAATAGGTAACTTGATGCATTTAACTACGAGACAACTTGAAATTTTGTGTCATTGTGCTTGTTATCATGTGGATCATAAAGTTACTCACCCAAAGGCCCTGAGACGGCTTATTAGATATGTTGATGATACTTGTGACTTAGGAATTTGATATACTAAGAATATTAATACAAGACTGGCTGGATATACACATTCAATTTGAGCAGGTATTGTGAATGATATAAAAAGTACTACAGGGGGTCGTTATGTAGAAAGTAATTTAGTTTTGTGTTATTACAAGGAATTGAATTTTTTGTCTTTATCAACACTTACCAACCCTGGTAGTACATGACCCAAGTTACATAGGGTGAATCAAATGATACATGAGTATAGTCTATACAGTGGTGTTTTAACTGTTCTTTGTGACAATTACTGCAATTGATATCTCAAGATATCCAGTCCAACATTCTTGCACAAAACACATAGAAATTAGACATCACTTCATCCAAGATTGGTCGAGAGAAACGTTGTGAGTGTTGAGCACATTGGGATATAAAATTAGTCTGCAGACATATTCAACAAAGTATTAAACTTTGAGAGATTTTTCAGATTAAGGAAGTCTCTCAATTTATGTGATGTTTAGGTCAGTGTTATTGGAAATGCTGCAGCACCATTAGCTAGCATAAGTTGCATCATACTTTGTGCATCATTCTTTTTTTTTTTTTTCATAACACATATAGATACTTGCATATTTTTCTTCTGCCAAAGGTTGTTATGATCAAAATGTGTTAACTAAAAATGGATGGAATTTCTTTTTGAGAAATACATTTGTGGGTTGTTTATTTCAGAAACACAAGTTTCTCTAGGTATTACACTTTCTGGTTTGTTGGATATCCTTGCCATCTTGTTATTCGATGATGTTTAACTAAAGCCAAATCTCTTGATCAATGCGATCTCTTGAAATGATATATATTTACTGTTGTTATAAGTGGAGATTCTTGTACTCTCAGACATAAAATCCTCAATTACATCTTTTTTATATCATTTGATATTGTCATTAACTTGGTTAAGAATTCTTGACCCATTTACTTTGTTGGCAAAAAAAGATTCATTTAAATGTTGTCACATCAAGACTAATACTCTCTACAGTTGAATCCTTATATGATTTTTATTTTATTTTTCCTAGATCATTCTTTTCAAACATAAAAATTAGGACATGCATGTTTGATGAATTTTGTCCGTATGGTTTGAATGTATATGGATTGTGTGCTCATAACAAGATTATGTTTTTCTCTTGCTCAAATTTTGAGTACAATTTGAGTTCTTATGGCTTGTGGTGTTATACACAGTTTTGTGGGATGAAAAGAACAAAGATATTGGTAGCAGTTGGTTTGTTAAACAAGACTGGAGTTGATACTCTCGTTATGGTTGATAAATGTTATTCTTACCTTGTATATATTTTTTACTTTAGTTAACTATATCTTATTTTTTTTATGAGTCTTAATAGGTTGGTTAGTGTGCTAGTGGACAGGTTTGAGTGGGAGTGTGCTTCTTGAGCATGATATTTTTCTTATTCTCCTAGTTTTTTATTTTTTTTTTTATATTTTCTTCCCACTACCAAACTAATAGAATTTCTTGTTATTGTGGGAAAAAAGTGTATCATGTTTTAACTTTTTTTTGAAGCTATAAGAAAACCTTTCTTCGGTTCTCTTGATGTGGTTTCGTTACTTATTTATGAAGAACCTTATGCAGTCATCTTATCGGGTGAAAGGGGGAATGAAATTGGTAATTATTTATGAAGAACCGTATACGATCATCTTTTCGCGTGAAAGGGGGATTGAAATGGATGTTGATAATCCTCCATATTTAGAGTTTTTAGCTCATACTTTTGGAAGGATGGGGAATTCTTACTCTAGCAGGTCAATGAAGCAGTGAGCTTTAATGATGATGCACTGTTGGACTCATTATTTGTTAAATTTAGATTTCTGCTCCTTCACTTGTGGTCTCCAGTCCTTCGAACTGTTCTATTGAGGATCCTATGAGAAGTGAAGCACACTTTAATCATGAGAAGGATGTTGGTAGCAATGTTGGTACACTAGCACCAATAAGTTATGTTCTTAGTGTTGTACATGTGCACATCCCTACTCTGGATTACATTTTCCAACATCTGCCAATCCATCATTTGAAGGCCGTACAGAGTCTGAAAACTCTATTTGTTGAAAATTTTATTGCAAATCCGGCTGATCTTGATGATTCAAAGAATGATTATGATGCTCATGTTAATGATGATTGTGGTGATAATTTTTTAATGACTGCATTTACTTCATTTCCTATAACAGACATAATTTCTACATTTTCTCCTCTTTTACTCTCTTGGTGCTTAGGATCTATTCACTGTCTTTTGACACTATGTTTCTATTGATAAGAGAAGGGTGAAGTTTGACCTCTTTGAAAAGCAAAGTCTGAATTGATATGAAGTAGTCTTCTAATTTTGGCCAGGTGTGTGAAAAGGTATATTCCTTTGCACCTTCTGATTTCAATAAAATCTTTGGGCCGAGGATTTTTAGGAAGGTGTGACTATGAATAACTTGAATAAGACTGCACGCTTTTATCTGGAAATAAGGTGCCTCGTTGTTCTAAAAGGATTTCAAGCTTTGTGTTGACAATGTTGTACTCAATATATCACAAAGTGGTTATCAACAATTGGTTTCCAAATACTAACATCACCGTTGTCACTCGGTCCCGAGCTTGAGCACTATACAAAACAAGGACTTCGATGAGGTTTAATTTAGATTAAACCATGTTTGATTGCGTTACATTTGTTACTTCAAAGACAACTAAATGGGGTTTGTTATTTCTTTATGGTGAGCCTTTTGGTGTTGAGTCTGGTTTCTTTAGGCTCAGTCTTAAACTTTTTGGGGGAACATATAGGCTGTTGGATCTATCTTTGTGAGCGAGCATGCGGTGGTTTCTTTCCTACTGATTGGTTCGAGTGTCACTCACACTACCACCGATATTTATCTCTCTCTCTCTCTCTCTCTCTCTCTCTCTCTCTCTCTCTCTCTATTTCCTTTTCTCTTTATGACTTACAAACACATCTTGCCCTTATATGGATGCCCTTTCGCATTCTAGCCAAAAAGGGGAAGAAGGTGAATATGTTTGGTAAAACTGTTGATCCTGGTAAAGTTGTTACCAGGGGCGGAGCCACCCCAAGGTCTGGGTTGGGCTCCAGCCCATATTCAATTACTTATTTTACTTTTATTTTATTTATATTTTGAAGAAAAATAGATAATAGCCCTTGTTAAATTTATTCTAATCTAATTATATTTCAATTATTTTAGCCTAAAATCCATAAATTATATTAGTGATGGTTGATTATATATGAGAACTTTTTACATTAAATGAGAGTTTATTGATACTAAATCAATAATTAATGTGATTTATTTTATAAAAAAACTTCACGACACATCTACTTTCAAAACGCAATTTTAATACTTTATTTCTTATCCGAATAATTAATATTTGTAATTATATAGAATATTTTTTTAGAATTGTTGGATGTGAGTTAATTTGTCTAATCAGCTATTAAATTTTACGTCTCAACCTCAAAATATTTTTCGAATCGCATAAAGTACTGACCATTTCCTTAAGTGTTTAAGTTATTCAAGAGTTATGACTGTCATAGTTAATATAACACATAATATATATCTTTTTTTAATTATTAATTACTAGTAATTTATTATATTTTGATTTAAGCACACACAAACATATGCTAGAATTGTTGTACACTAAGCATACAAGGTTTCCATTAGACATTCATATTTTTTAAACAAAAATGCATATTTTAAAGGTTAAATGTCATACTTTTTGAATATGTATATTTATGTTAACTATGACGTTTCACCATAAAAATATGTATTTTTGCTCAAGTAATATAACGGTATAACAAAAAAAAATTCGTACAGCGAATATGAAAAAGACCTACTAAAATATTTATATTCGGGCAGCCCAGGACGAACAAAATTTCTGGCTATGCCCCTGGTTGTTACTGATAATGATGCTCACTATTGGATGCTGCTGCTTTAAATCCAGGGCATCAGTTCAGTAGTAAATGTGTTTCTTATTCTGGTTGGGAATTTTCTTTTGTCTAACCACACTATTTCATATTGGTGTTGCTCGCCTTGTTCCATCACCATGACTAACATCTTATGCAAGAATCTTATTCAGGAGGAGTCTTTAAGTTCAGGGAGAGTTGTGTTGTTTGGTTATTTTTGTCAAAAAAAGGTAAAAGGGGGAGATTGATAGGAGTTTCTACGTCCTTTTTAATTAATTAAAATAATTATTTTATTTGTCTTTCTATACTTATTAGTATTTTAGAATTCTCTTATTTATGTACACTAGTCTTACACCCGTGCGATGCACGGGGGGATAATTTTAAGGTTTAATTTGTCAAGTATTTAATATTATTTTTATATTAATAATATAATAAATAAGTCGTTATAATAATTTTAAAAAATGCAGAATAAGATAAAGATTAAAATAATAAATTTAAAAAATTGAAGAATTAAATATTATACAGAACATGCTTCGCAAAACTATTATTAATTAGAATTTTATAATTTACAAATTATGAAATACTTCCTTGTACACAACATTCGTAGTTTTTTTTCCTACGTTCATTTTCATCATCGCAAATCAAGATTTTTAAACCTTTTCGGTTGGTGACCCTTGATATTGCAACATAGAGTTGACCATGACTGAAAACATGCTTTTTCAAGAAAAGTCCAACGTGGGATAGGGATTGACCTTGAATTTTAATAATTGTCATTGCATACGATAAAATAACCGGTAATTGCCTTCGTTGAAACTTAAACGGAAGCCTGGGATCCGATGGTGTTGAGGGTCATTCGTGGGATGAGTACTAATTCACCCGCGTTACTTCCTTGGAGAATCGTTGCCTCCAAAACATGATCACCCAATTTCGTAACTACCAATCTAGTTCCATTACACAAACCAAGTGAATGATCAATGTTTCTCAACAACATGATTGTTTCTCAACAACATGATTGGAGTACCAACCTTCAATCGTAGCTCATGATTCGGCAACTCATAACACTTGATTGTGTTCAAAAACTCAGTTGAATGGACGTCTTGCAAAATGTCAACATTTGCATCGGATTTGCACGCACTATCGGAGCTCAAATATACCTTACACTCCCCTTCATTCAATGAAGTCATATAATCATTGATTAAACTGACCACATCAAGTGTTGGTGCAAGAATAGCTCGGTCCTCCAAATAAACAGAACATMCWGCATTCGTTCCAAATTGCGGATAAGTGCTGGCCACAATTGATGCAATAGGGTCATCATCATCTAACAACAATAAATCCTCTGGGATGTCGATTTCAACAATGCCATCATTTGATRCTCCAACCGTCCCATCTCCAATGCTATTTATCCATTGAGAAAACTCTTTCAATTCAATGGAATCGGGCTCTGAGCTGAGATTTTGAAGCCTCATATTCTTTGTCAATCTTAGAACTTTACAGTGTCTCCATAAGTGGGAAGGATTTATGGTTTCATGTACTATGTCTGGCCTAGTACCCTTGGGAATCACCGAAAGAATTTGTCGAAAATCTCCACCAAGTAAAACAGTTTTACCTCCAAAGGGAATATCTCTAGCATATGGATTCTTGAATCCCATAATATCTTTCAATGTTTTGTCTAATGCTTCAAAACAATGTCTGTGCATCATGAGAGCTTCATCCCAAATTATCAGTTGTGCACGCACCATTAATTCCGCAAGGGGGGTCCCCTTGAAGATCCCACACGATAATTTTTCATGGAGATTAAATGGGACTTTAAACCTGGAATGACCGGTTCTTCCCTTCGGAAGAAGAAGAGAAGCTATCCCGCTAGATGCCACATTTAATACAATCCCACCATTAGATCTCACTGCTGCAGAAAGAGTCCTCCAAACAAAAGTTTTTCCAGTTCCTCCATATCCATAAACAAAGAATAAGCCGCCCTTTGTTGAAGAAACTGATTTCATGACCTCGTCATACACGTGTTTTTGATCTTTATTTAGATTTTTAAATAAATTCGCGTGTTCTTCGATGAGGGCAGCACGGTCATAGTCCAATTCCTCAACAATAAATCTATTAAAAGTAGTATTAGAGTCGACTCCAGTTGGAATTGGCATTGGAGGAAAGTCCTTTAAACTCTTCCCTATGACCTGCAACAACTTGTCCACTTCCAGTAAAGCAAGGTTTTGAGTTTCAGCATCGCTCATCTGCAAATCTGTACAAAAAAAATATTTAAAAATATTGTACTTTTACTAATTTATGTGAAAAAAATACTTAAGAGAACACGATAAAAAATGGATATAATTGAAGTTTATTAATTAATACCTTTGTTATTTCTCAACTTTTGTTGTTTGTATAAAATATCATCTAATAAATATTTCCAACATTTTTCCCACACTGTTTCCGATCGAGATATTGATTTGGACGCAAGCAATGTCATGAATAAGGACCTAACAGGTGCAGATTCCCAATAACTTGCTTCTTCGATGCCATCGATATATTCCCTATCATCATCAAGTAGCCCAACTGAGTAGCACGCATCACGATATGTATCGTGTTGCTTTCCGTTCACTTTTTTTAAGTCATCGTGACATTTTGCTCCTCGAACAACATTGAGGAGGCACCTAGCATAATAGTTATCACCTGAACCTGGGGGAACATAATACAACCGAGCAATTTGCAATCTTTGTTTCCTAGGGATCCACTCTTTTTTTTTTGTTCCAAACAAAATGCTGAGGAAACTCACTATAAAACAAATTTCGAGCTTTAGGATATTTCTTGTTAGCCTCAAACCAACCCAAAAACATTGTATAAAGTACTGATTGACGTTTCATCACATCGTCCAATGAGTCATTATCATTATACAAAACTCTTTGCTCCCCTGGGAGATGAAAACTCAAGCGTAGGACGGAAGGATTCTTATACTGAATTTCATACCCAAAGATTCTCCAAGCCGCTTCACATGGATAAATGTAACGACAATCGTAATACATGTCGATCTCATCAATTTCTGGCTTCTGCCCATCATTGTTACCACTCTGGTAAAATYTTGRCGTGACCCTATCATTTCCCTTGTTCACGTATTTGAACAAATACTTGATTGATCTAGACTGATTACACCATTCAACGTTCATGTGTGCTCCATACTTTAACAACAAATAACGATTGTGTGGCACAAACCACCAATTATCCAGAGGAATACCATTTTTTGTTACCATCCGACCAGTATTTCTACGTATGTACACCGGGTAACCATCATAGTTAACAGTAGTAGAGTCAACGAACCTCTTTGGATCATGTTTTGATCATTTCTCATCCACCATGCAAGGAGAAGATTTGTTCAAATGCCCACATGGACCATGAATTATCAACTCTGAAACTGCTGCATAAGACGTTGGATCTTCCTCTTCATCCGGAATATCGGCTGAAATGATTCGATCGATACTGCTTGCATAATGGTATTTATCATATTTTGATAGAAAAAGAAGAATGTGGGCATGAGGAAGTCCTCGCTTCTGGAATTCAACGGTGTAAATAACTACATAAGATGAAAAGTGAAAAAAATGAAAAACACACCAATAAATAATAAATCGATGATGTATAGAGATTATTTTGAATAAAAATAATTTTACTAAACATATATGATTTGATATGCTCACCGGAAACTATATTTCTAAATACTTGGTTGTCACGTAAATCTCTGATTAAGCCGTCCAACTTCAGCTTGAATATTCTTGAAACTACATTAGGACGATCTTCCAGTTTAAGATTCCTACTCTCGGCAAACCGTACAATCTCTGGCCATTTTGGATTGCACGTGAATATTATGAACAAATCCGGATATCCAGCCCATCGACAAATTGCCATAGCATCTTGGTAATTTTGAATCATATAGCATGCACCACCGGTAAATGTCGCTGGCAGAACAACTTTGTTACCCACGCTGCAACCATTCGTTTCACCGCGTACTATTGCATCAACAATTCCATTATACATCTCACTCCTCAAGTCTTCTTGATGCGTTCTAACATACCATAATCTCGCAGATTCAATCATGGTATATCCATCGACTATGAGCTGTTGTATAAGCCTTTTGCAAGAGAGGATAGTAGGTAACTCGGTCAATCTTTCATGCAATCGGTGTGAGAAGAACTCCCCCTGGCTCACATAATTTCTCCCATTTCCTACCGGTTTCCGATGATCAGCAAAAGGTATATATTGCCTATAATTATCTTCACCGTAAAAAAATAATAATGGATACTACAGAGCAAGGTAAGACGGATGTAACTCATTGATACGTTTCAATTTGTCAGATTTCTTTTCTAAAATAATATCCCTGTCACCCATAAATGCTTTTCAAAATCACCAATAACTAAGATGGCAAGTTCATCGACTTCGGGTAGATTGTGCGTTCTTGCATCAGTGCCTCTTATACCAATAAGGCATAATTTCATTTATACCACACCATCTTCGGGAAACTTGTCCTTGAAGTTTCTAAATGATTTAACCAAATTATTTGACCTATCTAACATGGATTTGAGTTCAACAACAATTTCGGTATGTAGGGAATTATTTTCATTGCCTTTTCTGCATAAATGTAAATTATAAAACACGAAAACTGTAAATAAATAATTTATTAACTTGAATAACCAATGATAATATTTGAAATTAAAAATCATACCTAACCGAATTGATTCGGTTTCGAACTTCATTTGCAGTATCATATATATAAAGTTGTGCAAACTTCGGTGTAGATCCTTCTTCTGGCAGCAAACTACCTATTAGATGATAGTTTTGACCGTGCATACGAAATATCGGTGGCGAATTTCCCGTGTTCATACTGGAATCAATTTTTCCACCCATCGAAGTAAAATAAAACATGTTGTTGTATGATCGAATATTCTCTAAAAACTGTCTACTTTTATCACTAAAATCAAAAATTAGATCATACAAAACTTGTGGTGGCTTCTTCAAAGGAGGCAACACGATCTTCGCCTTGTCACAACAGGTAGAGTACTCCGGTTTTGTAGTTTCAACACTTGGCTTCAATCTCTCTCCATACCAAAAATATGCTGAACAATGTCCACATATGAAAGTAGGATCACCAATATCCCAATAAACTGTTTGATAATAAATTTAGAGAAATAAAGGTGTCATTGGATTAATAAAAGTTATAATTATATGTGTGTGTGTAACTAAAATTTATATTTTAATTAAATAAAGTATCTTATTGTATAGTCAGAAATAAATTTTCTTTGAATGAATTACCATCATCTGGAACCTTAGGTTTCTTGGTGTACGGTTTACGTGAAAACTTACTAAGTGATGCAGTCGCTTCTTTCTGAATTGTTTCAGTTATTATTCCACTGCTAATTGGAGTGGATGATGTGGATCCTTTTTAATATCACAAATATATTTACAAACAAAAAGAAATATTAGTTAAATCAATTAATCATCAATTCAAAATATAATATTTTAGCAAAATATGAATCTTTCGAAACTTACCCTTTTCAAAAACAGACTTCAAATATGGCCTTCCCACTTTTTGTTTGGGAGTATTTTTTGTTACAATATTCAAAATTTCATTACGTAGAAATAATATTATCTATTATTGTATAAGTAACATGTAATTCAAAAAAAATGTTAAATAAATATTAATAATCATCTATAAATATTTACCTTTATTGTATTACACTGTTATTTCAGAAGTTAAGGTTTACCTTAAAAAATATTGGTAAATTTCTTTTTGAAGCACAATTACATTAAATAAATAAAAATATATATGTATCACTATTCGAAATTTGTGTAATATGTCAAAGCCAATGGATATTAGTTTTATATATTATATTTATCAATTATTACCAATAAAATTGTCATGTAAAATAAAAAATAAACTACAAAAGATGAACTTATGTCCATTTATATCTGTAGAATTAACTGTATTCATTGTGAAACTTATGAACTGCACTTATAGTTTTTTCATAAAATACTATTACTGCTAATTAGTGGTTTTGGTGGTATATAAAATCTCTAATTTCTATATTGAGTTGTGTGTATTTGACTATTTAATTTATCAAAAACTGAGAAACATTGTTCTCTACAATCAGATACAGACAATACACCAGGCAATATTTAATTTATTAAATATGTTTACTATTATATGATGAAACAACTATATAACTTAAATAAAAATTCAACTCAATATTAATGTTGTAAAGAGTGATACCATTGTAAGTAACAGTTGGATTTTTAGGAGGTCTTCCCCTTTTTCATTTGGAATTTGCCTGATTTTGATCCAGGTTTTGTACCATAGCTGAAAAAAGAAAAAGATTGCACCTAAATTTAAAAAATAAATAATTATTTATTATATTATCAAATATAATTTATTTTTTTTGAAAATCATGAAATTTATATAGAGATTATGAAACTATACAAACCAAATCATGAAAGTATAAAAAAATATGAATGCTACCGTCATGACTTATGTTCGACAATTGTCTTTTGCTACCAATAATTGTAGACTTGGCGATCTTCATCATTTATAGGTTGAATAAAAATAAATTAATACAATCACTGAGAATCACATAATATTTTAATTCAACCTCTAATAATAATATACTGTATCAAGAATTTTACAATATAATGAGATTATTTGTCAATTTGATTATATGAATAATGTATCTTTTTGTAAAATACGTAAATTAAATAGTAATTTGTTTATTAAAACTTATTTGAAAGTTGTAAGACTTAAGGTATAATTAGATGAATAATTGAACACTATATAATTATACTTGTCAATCGATAACTATATTGTGGCAACAAATCAACATCATCAACAACAACAACAACTACAACTACAACAACATAACAATAATAATAATGGTGACAATAATAATCCTACCAATAATATAGTTTAAAGATAATAGTACGAACCTAAAGCTAGATTAAGATTGAGTGTGTCGTTTCATAAAATATTTGAAATTAGTCATAATTGCACAAAAACTATAATAAGATATGAACATTCAATTATAATAATAAAATAATAAATTACCATTAGAAATATCGGCCATTGGAAATATCCGAAAAGGATGTGAAACTTGAGGCACTACCGATGATTGTAAATCATTTGTATCATTGTCCCGATTTGTGTTACGGTCTATGGAGGTCGCTGATGATAAACTGGTATTTTCTGCAAAATAAAAATTTGGAATATTTTGTAAATTATTAGGGTATCCATTATTCGGATATATCTTATTATTCAATGTATATATTATTTATCATCCTCAAATTCTTATAATTAAGGTGCGATTTTATTTAGTATTTAACAATTAATTGTAGACAACTTAATGACAAAAATTACTTATTCTATTTATTTATTTATACAAAATGTAAATTTTATTTATAATATATCAAATCTGTTAATGTGTAATAAGTATACGATTGTATTATTATCTATATAAATTGGCAAAAAATTCAATCTAATTGTAGATTAGATTGTATGCAGATATACTTATATTACAATCTAAATAAATCAATTTAAATATTTATATGTAGAAATAATGAAAATAATTCCAAAATTAACAATAAATCTATCTAAGTAAAATGGACTATTAATTCCGAAATATTAATTAACAATTAACAATTTGATAATTTTAGGAACGACTTGGTAATAATGAAAATAATTACGAATATTAATTAAAAATTAACAATTTGGTAATATTCAATATAAAACGGACAATTAATTTCCTTTGCTTAAATTTAGGAATCAATTAGGATAGGGATTATCGGGATAGCCGATTTTTTATATTTAGTAAACCCATTACAACTAATTAATTTATTAAAGTAGGATATATATAATT
>BMAC01000346.1:30266-65266 GCA_014905375.1 Phtheirospermum japonicum
ACCTGCCTTCGGCAATCACCGAGGGTAAATAGTGCCCTCGGCAATTTCAAGGGAATTTTGCACTTGGTAGATGTGCCCTTGGAAAAACCTTCAGTATTGCCCTCGGTACTAATGGTGCAAGCATTGGTGCCGAGTTTTCAAAAGATTTATCGAGGGTGCCATTATATAAGGTGTTTTCCCTTGGTAAAATATGTTTTCGGTAATGCCCTCAGTATCTCCGAGGGCATTTTCCCCTCAGTATTTTATGTTTATCCTTATGGACCTAAACAACTTGAGCTCCCCAATTGTTGTTCGCAAGAGAGATACTTTAAGAATTCAGAAATCATCCACTAAAGCCTTAGTAACCAAGAAAACTAGAAACCTCAAATCTGCAGCCCGTTGCTCATGGAAATATGGTCGATGAACTGAGCACCGAGATTGATCTCATACTTACCTCGACGCGATCTTCTGGAAACCAAAAATAATCGTCGCCATTGTCGGCCAGAATATAACATGAATTAAAACCAAAATAGCATAAATCGCAAGCCCATCAACTTAAAAGTCCAAAAGCCATCATCGTTTCTGAATTCCCGAGCCTATTATGAAAATCCAAACGACCTCTAAGACATGTTCTTTTTAAATTCATACTCGTTGAATAATGTTTTATTCTATATTGTTTCCCAGATTAAGGTTATACATGTGTGGGGTTAATATACTTGCGATGTTATGTTTAAGATACTTCATTGTTTGATTTTAATATAGCTATGTTGCTAAGCCAAAGATTATGTAACAATTATGCATTTTGGAGGGGTTTGCTCATGAACCTACTTGAATGAATAAATTAATTCTACTTAGAGACAATTAACTTATATGCTATATATGTTTGGACATAGAGTTATGCCCATTTCATCTGAGGTTGACAATCTGCTTGGGAAATCCTTAGTAGTTTTTGTTTTGATGTGTTTCGTTTGACAACTTGGTTATATTTTGAGAAACCATTGATGCTCTTTCATTTTTATTTCAGTGGATTAGCGTGACTTATGAATCTCTTTTTTGATGTGAATGCTCTGTTCTTCATAGTATTTAGATTAGTGGATCAAACGTTTATTCAAACTTTCTCTATATGTGACTATTATTCATTAACTTATTTGATTGGATGATTTACTTCAAAATAACTAAGAGTGAGAGCATGTAAAAGGATTTGTTGATGATATACGAGGATTGAACGACTTGAAAAGATAATCAACTATTGATGACGATCAATACTCGTTATATAAGTCTTTAGGAATTTTAGAAAATCTAAACAATCAAAGTCACCGAGCTCATTTATACATGAACGAGATCAAAATGCCAATCAAGCCCAGGAAATTCGTGCATTTCATGTGTGCATGTTATAATCGACAATCCTATCGTATAATTTGACTCTTGCTCTGTGAAAGAGAAATACAAGAACGATGACAACCTGAAGATATTCAAGAAAGTGAGACTCAAAATAGTTGATTTTTTAACGAAAACCCATGTGCAACGACATCGTAGCCCCAAGATTGAGGCTATAATTACAATACTATACTTTCGAAGAGGAACAGTATAAACTAAAGCTGATTGACGAGGGTGATCAATCTTGACACGTTAAATGGAGATAAGTATCTTTTTCTTAATTAAATTTGCATCAATATGAATTATTATTCATAAATAAATGATTTTCATTATGATTTCCTTTCTTGATGAATTAAATATACAAACTTGTGTACTACTGACTCTGAATTTAACCTCGTAGCTCCATTAATGATACATCATATATCGCATGCTGAATATTATAGATATACTTTAGATGAAATTCTATTTTTTATGAGTTTAGGACAATCCTAAACGCATGAAGGAAAATCTTAATACATCATTATTTGAAGAATTATGTGATTATTAGCTTGATTTTCTATAATGATTTGCTTAACAAGATCCTTGTAAACTTGTGAATGAGTTATGACTTGAGTTTTGATAGTATAATATGATACCTTTCATCTATAACTCGTTGATTATGACGCGTTATTTATATTTGATTATTATATGATCATCAAACATAAGTTCAATTTCTTGTTGAATTTAACAATATGTTACGAACTTGATGATTATGCCTACTCGTTTATCAAGGAGATTGATGGAGAAAAATTTCAGTCCTATAATTCGGTTGACTTGGTCTCCCTACGACCCTACATCTTTGTGACATAGTGCTTAATAAACGTGTTATCACTTATTTGCTTTTTTTGGACATGGTGAGCCAATAAACATTCTTTAGATTTCAGTCGATGGAACGGCCTTATGGCTGAGGGAGTAATTAGTCTGAAGAGGTTTCGAGATGAGCTTATAGTTGTTGCTGAGTGGCCTTAGCGTTTGAATAGTCGATATTTGTAACACCCATGCATCAATTTCACATTTTCATATTTTTATTTTTATTTATCATTGTGCATTAGAAATATGATCCTAGTCCCAAGCTCGTCGCCATAAACGAATTTCCTATTTTAGTTTTAAATAATCTAAGAATTCTATTTAAAACGAATATATAGTTCGTTTTCAATTAAAAATTTTAGTAAAAACTTTAAAGAAACAATTATAATTATTTAGTAATTTATTTATTTATTTACTTAAATTATATTTCTCAACTTTTAAGAAATTATTATAATTATTAAAATTTATTCATTAATGTCAAATTACTATTGGGTCGACTATGAAATCATTCGATTAATCTTTGGGTCGTTATTAATTATTTTCGATATTTGGACTTCAAGCAAGCCCTTTAACTAAGTCCAATGTCAAGCCCAAGCCCACCAACTCTATCATTTCAAAATAAACTTTGTCTTGGAGTACAAAGGCAAATGCCAACCTTATCCACCCCATTTCTCCTTCTCTACACGTCCACAGCCACAAACACCACTCACTCCTTCACAAAAAAAAAAAAAAAAAACAACTTCAAGCCAACCAACATCCATTCAATTTTTCTGTACACAACAAGCAACAACATACAATGAGCCACAACACATAGGTAATGAAATGTTTATTTTTATTATTCTTTTGTGTTTCTAAAGTTTCCCCAAGCCAAAACCAGAAATAACAAACAACCTATAACCCAATCAGCCACGGCCCGAATCTTTCCCCCAACCAACTGTCGTTTTCCGGCTGAGTCAGGCCAAGCCGTCGCCCATCTCAAAATGCGAACAACCATAGCTCCCGACCATCGTTTGTTTTCTAGTCAAGCCCGACTCGCCGCCCTTCTTCACCACGCCAGTCGACAAACTAGCGCAGCCACACGCCGCTGTGCCTACACCACTGTCCGAAATCACCACCCTCAACCACCAACGCCTTCTTAGCCGAACCACGGCCCGACTCAAACCATCGAGCAAGCCCCACGAGGACCCAGCCGAGGCCACCACCTTTATCGCCACCACTGCCGACTACCCAGCCATGGCCCGACCATGAGAACCACCCAACACCACCGTCCCACCCAAATTCGCCCTTAAGCCGACTCGCCATCGCCGGCCACCATGGATGGTTGCTTTCGAGAGAAGAAGGTCCAACCACCGCCCAGCGACCCCACACAGCCGCGCTACCCGAAATCGCCAGAGGTCGTCGCCCCAGCCGCCTTTCTCCAAAACCACCACCTTCACGGTCCGATCCAACCCGGGCCCGAAGACGATGGAGCGTCGCCCCCACTCGCTGCGCCGTGCCGCCGCCGTGGTGGAGCAGAAATTGAAGGAGATGGGCCGGCCTGTCCACGGCCAACGCCGCTCGCTGGCTTCCTTCCGCCGGGATGACGACGCAGAGATTCCGACCGCCTACACCTTCGGCAACCGGCGGCGACTGAGGAAGGGGAGAGGGGTTTCGCCGTTTTGGATATTGTAGAAGAAGGAGAAAGCCGAAGAGGAAATGAATGAAGGATAAGGAAACGGGACGGGTTAATGAAGAAGGATTAGGGCTGAAAACCTATCTTATTCCAAGCTTTTCCAAAAATTTACAATTTGGAGGAAGGAATAGGGATACTCGTTATCCGTTTTGTTTTTGTATGTTCTTGAAAGAATGTGGAACTAGATTACTTTAGCTATCGTTTTCCACTGATAGCAATTTGTTTTTATTGTTTTAAATATTCCGCTGCGCAAACTTGATCATTTTGAAATTATGAATTTTTATAATGTTATTGTTATGAAACTCGACATTTATTTGTGACGCCAAGATTCCTACTATTATTTAAAATGTAAATCTATTTACAATTATTGAAATCGGGGCGTCACAATATTATTGCGGTTCGATACGAGCTCCCTCTTTACATCATTAAATTGCTTAGTGCGATTGAATCGCCAATCTTAATCTAGTTCGACGCAGATTCTAAACTAGACAAGGGTCCCCCACTTGCGCAGCTTATGACTGGGCTAGGTGAGATTCCTCTTTATGCCATTAAATGATTTTGTGCAATTGTATCATCGATCTTAATCTGGTTTGACGTAGATTCTGAACTAGACAAGGGTCCCAGGCTTGCGCAGCTTATGACTAGGTCGGACGAGCTCCCTCTTTGCGCTATTGAATAGAATTGTGCGATTAAATTGCCGATCTTAATTCAGTTAGACACATATACTAAATCAAACAAGGGTCCCCAACTTGCGCAACTTATGACTAGGTTGGGCGGGCTCCCTCTTTACACCATTTGAATGGATTTGTGAGGTTAAATCGCCGATCTTGCTCTGGTTCAATATAGATTCTGAATAGACAAAGGTCTCCGATTTGTGCAACTTATGACTGGGCAGTGCGAGCTCCCTCTTTACGTTATTGAATGTCTTTGTGCGATTGAATCGCCTATCTTAATCTGGTTCGACACAGATTCTGAACCTATAAAAGGGTCCCCAACTTGCGTAACTTATGATAATGCTGGGCGGGCTCCCTCTTTACTCCATTGAATGGTTTTGTGCGAGATATTAATCAAGTTTGATGCAGATTCTGAATCAAAGGTCCACAAATTGCACAACTTATGACAGGGCCGAGCTCTCTCTCTCTCCTCCATTGAATGTTTTATGAGATTGAATCTCTAATCTTAATATGGTTCAATGGAGATTTGAACCAAAGGGTCCCCAACTTGCGCAGCTTACGACTAGGTCGTGCAAGCTCTCTCTTTACACCACTGAATACTTTGTGCGATTGAATTGCCAATTTAATATGGTTCGACACAGATTACGAACTACAAAAGAGTCCCCGACTTGCGCAGATTATGACCGGGATGAGTGAGCTCCCTCTTTAATCCATTGAATGACTTTGTACAATTGAATTACTGATCTAATCTAGTTCGATGTGGATTCCAAACCATATAAGGGTCCCTAGTTTGTGCAGCTTATGACTGGGTTGGACGAGCTCTCTCTTTACTCCATTAAATGGATATATGCGATTGAATCACTAATCTTAATCTAGTTCGATGGAGATTTCAAACCAAAAAAGGGTCTTCTACTTGTGCAACTTATGATTGGACCGGGCTAGCTCCCTCTCTGTGCCACTGAATGGCTTGTGCGATTAAATCGTCGATCTTAATCTGTTTCGACGCAGATTCCAAATAAGAAAAGGGTTCTGGGCTTGTGCAACTTATGACTGGATCAGGCGAGCTTGCTCTTTACGCCATTAAATGCACTTGTGAGATTGAATAGCCAATTTTCCTCTAGTTTGATGTAGATTATGACCAAACAAGGGTCCCTGACTTGCGCAACTTAGGACTGGCCGTGCGAGCTTCCTCTTTACGTCATTAAATGGATTTGTGCAATTGAATCGCCAATCTTAATCTGGTTCGATGCAAATTATGAACCATACAAGGTTCCCTAACTTGTGCAACTTATGATTAAGCTAGGCGAGATCCCTCTTTACGCCATCGAATGACATTGTGTGATTGAATTGTTGATCTTATTCTAGTTTGACGCAAATTCTGAACCAAAGAGTCTATGCCTTGTGCAGCTTATGACTGGGTTGAGCGAGCTCCTTCTTTACGCCATTGAATGGTTTAATGCGATTTAATCGATGATCATAATCTTGTTCGATGGAGATTTTGAACTAGAGGGTCCTTGACTTGCATAACTTATGACTAGGTCGGACAAGCTCTTTCTTTACGCCATTGAATGGCTTTGTGCGATTGAATCTCTAATTTAATATGGTTCGATGCAGAGTACAAACTAGACAAGAGTCCTTGGCTTGCATAGCTTATGACCGGGCTGGGTGAGCTCCCTATTTACTCCATTGAATGACCTTGTACAATTGAATCGTCGATCTTAATCTTGTTCAATGTAGATACCGAACCATATAAGTGTCCCTGGATTACGCAGCTTATGACTGGGCCGGGCGAGCTCTCTCTCTATGTCATTGAGTGGATTTATGCTATTGAATCGCTTATCTTAATCTGGTTCGATGGAGATTTTAAACCATAAAAGGGTCTCCAACTTGTGCAGCTTATGACTGGGTCGAACGAGTACCCTCTATATGCCATTAAATGACTTTGTGCGATTGAATCACCAATCTTAATCTAGTTTGATGTAGATTTCAAACCAGACAAGGGTCCTCGACTTGCGTAGCTTATGAATAGGCTGAGTGAGCACCCTCTTTATGCCATTGAATGACTTTATGAGATTGAATTGCCAATCTTAATCTGGTTCGATACAACCAGACAAGGGTCCCCGACTTGCTAGCTTATGAATGGGCCAGGCGAGCTCCCTCTTCACGCTAATGAATAGATTTATACGTTTGAATCACCGAAATTCATCTGGTTCAATGTAGACTTAAACCCGACAAAGGTCCTCAACTTGTGCAACTTATATCTTGGTCGGGCGAGCTCACTCTTTATGTTATTGAATGGTTTTGTGTGATTAAATTATCAACCTTAATCTGGTTCGATGCATATTTTGAGCCAGACAAGGATCTTCGCCTTGCGCAACTTATAACTAGTCCAAGCGAGCTCCCACTTTACGTCTTTGAATGGCTTTGTGCAATTTAGTTACTGATCTTAAACTAGGTCGATACTGATTTCGAACCTGACAAGTGTCCTTAGCTTGCATAGCTTATGACTAGGCCATGTGAGCTACTTCCTACTGCTATTGAGTGGCCTTAGTGATTGATTCCCATACTTTACGAGTTGATTCTCCCTTCCTGATGATTGAGATAAAATTTGATAAGGTGAGCGCAGCCTGCGGTTGGGTCAGATGAGCTCTGACCTCTAAATAGTTTGCATGGTTCTACTCATGCAATATTATTTCGTGCTTATTGTCATCCGACTTTGTCCAATTGAAATGTACTAAAACAAGCTAAGGTTAAGAGAATGAAGATTGGCACAGATTCTACTCTATTTTCTTTAGTCTACTTTACTAGTTCTCATCCCTCAAACAAGCAGAGTAGGGGGGACTTCTGATATGCTGAATAATGTTTTCCCGGGCCAACCATATATTTAAAGATACTTATCCTGATTTTGGCTAGGCACGAACGATTCAAGGCCATCTAGCTCGGCGTTGTCTAGGTCGGCCCAGCGAAGAATGTTTCGTAGTTTGGTGGAGGCTAGGTCGATCCATGAGTGAAGCCACTTAACCTGGAGTAGGCTAGTTCGACCCGAAAGCCCTTAGTCTAGAAACTGGCTAACTGGGCCTCATGAGATGTCATACTGACAAACAAAATTGGGCCTCAAAGCCCATCAACTCTTATAATTTTAATAGGAATCCGAGGTTCCTATGATAAAGAATCCTAAAGGAATGATAACTCCTTTTGGTACCAGTAGACTTTGTTTCCTTCTAAAAGAATTATCCTTACTTGGTGATCAAGTCTTTTACTTCTTATAAGAGCATTTTCAACGCTCGTTGTTATCTTAATAAAAAGTCATCTATATCAGCAAGTCAAAAGTAGTACAAATAATTTATCCTCCAACGCATAGTGTCATGAGTGGTGTTGTGCTGACATGGAAAAAATTGATATCAACATTTTCAATCGCACTGTTTGATTTTTGAAAGGATGTTAAACAGAATAAAATAGCAAAAAACTAGGAATTGATGTTTCACTCTATCGTTTTGGACTCTAGTTATTTTTTAATTTATCTTGTTTTGGTCAAACTGATCTATATTATCTATATTATTATTTTATTATTAAAAAATAAATGCCACATGCACAAAATTATTGCTGTTGACTTTATGCATTGGAGATATATAATTTTTAAAACTAAAATTTATTCTTTTAACATTCATCTTACGTGGATATACATTTTATTACTTGATTGACATGTGTTAAAAATTATTTAACATCAATTGACTAGCATTGGAGATGCTCTAAATAGAACTCATACCATAATTCTAAATACGATCTTTTTACATATTTTATATACATATACATCGATTTCTACACATTTAACTTGAGCGTCGGAGCATTTACGGCGGGAGAGCTGCTCTGATGTTGTTTTGTCGGTCGGCCTATTCAAGAAGACAGTTCGAGGAGATCCAATTCGATTTTTTTGTTGGCCAAACTATTTAGACAAATCAAATACTCAAAAATATCAAACATGATATGTTTAAAAAACACAGACATGCCAAAACTGTAATAAAATATCTTTTTATTTCTTTTAAACCTTTGTATTACCCACCACTTCTCATCTAATTCACTCGTGGATCTATAAGAACTCTTATGTATTTGATTTTATTTCTATCACATTCGAATGTTTAGGCTGTACTTAGTTTTAAACTGGACATTTTATGACTACATATTGTGTTCATAGGAAGACAAAATTGTAAAATAACCCCAATAACTTAGGGTGTTGACAATTTAATACCACTAAATATACTTGGTGGCATACTTATCCAATAACTTATAAAAAATAGCAATTTAACTCCAATTTCGCCGGAAAAAAGAAAACTCTTCGAATTCTTTCAATTTCCTGCAAGAAATGTTGACTTTGACCAATTTTGACAAATTCAATGCTGATGTGGCACAAAAAAAATTAAAAAAATTATTTAAAATTAAAAATTTATTTTAAGAATCTAACATTATTTAAAATATAATATTTAAAAAAGATGAAAAATATATTATAAAATCTAAGATTTTTTAAATATGCCAAAAAATTAATATTAAATTATAAATTAAAACAAACTGAAAAAATATTTTTTTAATATTTATAAAATCAAAACAAAATAAGGAAAATTACCTACAAAAAAAATCAGAAAATATTTATAGATTTTAAAATGTTTTTCAATATTTATAATAATTTTAGAAATTATAAAATAATTTTTTAGATTTATATTAAAACATTCTCTTTCATATGAAAATCAACTTCTTCTATAATTAAAACATTTTTTAGGTTTTTTAATTATGTATTTTAATATAACAATTTACATATTAAAAAAAATATCATATTCTTAATAAATATTTTTTCATATTTATTACTGATTGTTTTCACATACTTCAAATAATTCCAAATCTTATAATATATTTAAGCAGATTTTTTTGATTTATTTTTAAATAATTTGTTTTAATATTTAAAATATTTTTGGATTTTAAAATACTTTCCTAGATTTTGTTTTAAATTTATATTTTAATACTATTTTTTTGATATTTAAAAAAAATCTCAAACTTTATAATATATTTCATTTTTTTTTTAATTTTTTAATTTAAATAGTTTTTTAAAATTTATAAATTTCTAATTTTGTAATAATTTTGTTAGTTTTTTGTTATTATTTTTTGACATATCAGCGTTGACTTGGTCAATATTGGTCCAACTTAACATTTTTTCTCCGGAAATTGAAAGAATCCGGTGAATTTTTCTTTTTTCGATAAAATTGGGGTTAAATTGCTATTTCTTTTTATAAATTATTAAATAAATTTACCAACAAGTATATTTAATGGTATTAAATTACCACCTTCCTAAGAAAATGGGGTTATTTTGCAATTTTGTCTCACAGGAATATTGAAGTATATCCAACAGTTGTTGCCAGAGAAGTCTTATTTATAAGTGAACTGGGGTTTAGTGCCTTATTCCTAAAGAAATGGGGATATAAATGAAATATTACAAAATCCTTGGGTAAGTTGTGAAGATTGTAAATAACCCAACCGCTCTCCAAATGCTCAATTTTCCTCCATTTTCGACTGAAGTTGTCTTCCTAAAATAAGAAAAAACTGAAGAAGAGAGGAGACCGAAGTTTATCACTTCTTCTATTCAAGTTGCTGATTTTGATTTGAAATGCTCTGATGGATTCATCTTATCACAACCCTAACCCAGACATCTCTAATCAACTCAACAATTCTCTTCAATTCACCATTCATCTTCCCAATTCTTCAAGCCTTAATACAAATCCCGTTCAAAGCCCTAATTCGGATCCCTATGTTACCCAAAACCCTAGCTCTGCTGCGAACTCAATCCAAGACGACTCCACTTCAGTGCCAATCCCAAAAGGAAAACGACGCGGTCGACCACGGTATGCGGCTTGGTCTTTAAACAAGGTGCAAAATCTATCAACCCAGTCTTCTGATAATGGTACGGGTAATGAAGGGGTAGCTTCTAGTTCTGGGCAAATTAATAAGGCCGCCCAGATGCAAAATTCAAGCAATTTAATATCCAAAAAACATTGCTCTAGTTCAAATTCGGGTAGTTCGGCTAAGAAACCCGTTGATGACATGTCAGATGAGATAATCGTGATTAATAAGGATGCCACGGCGGAGGCCTTGATTGCATTAACTGCTGGATTTCCAGCCGATTCGCTTACTGAGGAGGAAATAGATTATGGGGTGGTGTCTGAGGTAGGCGGAATTCAGCAGGTTAATTACATCTTAATTAGGAATCATATAATTACAAAGTGGCGCGAGAATGTGTCGAAATGGGTTACGAAGGAGATGTTTGTGGACATTGTTCCGAAGCACTGTGGCTCCCTTCTAGACACTGCTTACGGTTACTTGGTTTTGCATGGGTATATTAACTTTGGGGTGGCGCCTGCAATAAAGGAGAGGACCTTGGTGGAGCCGAGGCAGCAGAATGTGATAGTGGTTGGGGCTGGGCTCGCAGGGTTGGCGGCGGCAAGGCAGTTGATGGCGTTTGGGTTCAAGGTGACGGTTTTGGAGGGGAGGCGGCGTGCTGGCGGGAGAGTGTATACGACGAAATTGGCAAGCGGCAATAGGATTGCGGCTGTGGATTTGGGAGGAACTGTGTTAACCGGTACTTTGGGGAACCCACTTGGGATTTTGGCTCGACAGTTGTCATTAACTCTTCATAAAGTGAGGGATAAGTGCCCTCTTTACAGAGTGGACGGGACACCTGTGGACCCTTATTTGGATCAGAGAGTCGAGAGCTCATTTAATCAACTCTTGGATAAATTAAGTAAAGTTAGGCAGTCAATGGGGGAGGTTTCTCAGGATGTGTCTCTTGGGGCTGCATTGGTGACTTTTCGGGAGACCTTCAATGAAGAGGAGATGAATTTGTTTAATTGGCATCTCGCAAACTTGGAATATGCAAATGCTAATTTGATTTCAATGCTTTCACTTGCATTTTGGGATCAAGATGATCCGTATGATATGGGAGGTGATCACTGCTTTCTGCCCGGAGGAAACGGAAGACTAGTTGAGGCGTTGGCGGAGAATTTAACTATTAATTATGGAAAAACTGTCGAGGCCATTCATTATGGTAGTGATGGGGTGCAGGTTGCTGTTGGAGGGGGGCAGATTTACAAGGGTGATATGGTCCTATGTACTGTTCCTCTGGGTGTTCTGAAAAGTGGCTCAATCAGGTTTACCCCCGAGTTGCCGCAGAGGAAACTGGATGCAGTAAAGAGGTTGGGGTTTGGCCTGTTAAATAAGGTTGCATTGCTCTTTCCACATGCATTTTGGGGAACGGATCTTGACACGTTTGGGCATCTCTCTGATCATCCTAGCCATCGTGGTGAGTTCTTTCTATTCTACAGCTATGCAACTGTAGCTGGAGGTCCACTTTTGATGGCTTTAGTAGCAGGAGAGGCTGCTCACCGGTTTGAGAATGAGGATCCTACGTTGTCTGTGAAAAAAGTTCTTCGGATTCTTAAAGGTTAATACTTTTTGGCTTCTTTACCTTAAGCTGAATGTTCATTGATCACTCTGAGCCATTTAGGAGATTATGTTACTTTTTCTTGCATGCTTATCTTGTTATCTATTGGATGCATTTTGTATTTGCAGATCCCATATGTTCATGGAAGTACGGCTTTTGTTTGCCCTATAGTACTCCACAATTTTATTTCATATACGCATTCAATTTACACCCAATGTTGTTGGCCACCTCCACCATTTCACCAAGAACTTTTTTTGACCTGGTCATGGTCATTGCTTACTCTTTCGTTACCAGATCTCTGCTCCAGAAGGTTAATGTACTAGTTGGTACAAGATTTGTGGGTCTCAGGAATTATTAACATAAGTTACAAAACCCAAATGTGGCATTTTGATTTATTTCCTTTCCCATCCTTTTTGGATCACTGATGAATTCGAGTTAATTTGATGTAATACAGTGTAGCCTGTCAAAGGGATATTATGTTTGGACTTCTATAGAAAAAAAAGAGAACGTGGAATTTGGATATTTTGTATTACGAATTGACGTTTAGAATTGTCTCTGTTGTAGCTGAAATGTGATGTTTCAGAGGCTATTTTATGCTGTAGATGTATTTTACATATCTAACTTGTGAGCTAGTCTGTCTCATGTTTAGCAACGGTAATGCAGGAATATATGAACCACAAGGCATTGAAGTCCCAAATCCTCTCCAGACTTGTTGTACGAGATGGGGCAGTGACCCCTTGAGTCGAGGCTCTTACTCCAGTGTTGCAGTTGGGGCATCAGGAGATGACTATGATATTTTAGCAGAGAGTGTGGGAGATGGGAGACTTTTCTTTGCTGGCGAGGCTACTAATAAGCGATATCCAGCAACAATGCATGGTGCTTTGCTTAGTGGGTTTAGAGAAGCCGCTAACATGTCTCAATTTGCGAGAGTCAGAGCTTTGGGTTCAACAGTTGAGAAAAACCCATCACAAAATGCACACACTTGTGCTTCTATTCTTGCAGATTTATTCAGGCAGCCTGATGTGGAATTTGGCAGCTTTGCTGTACTTTATGGACGAAAAAATGCTAATTCCGTGGCAATTTTAAAGGTGACATTGGGAGGAAACCGAAAGAAACCTGATCAGCAATATTCCAACAAGTTGCTCTTTGAGCAGCTTCAGTCTCATTTTAATCAGCAGCAGGAGTTTCACATTTATACTGTAATATCTAAGCAGCAAGCCCTTGAGCTGAGAGAGGTGAGAGGGGGTGATGAGTCGCGGCTTAATCATCTCTGTGAGAAGGTTGGAGTGAAGCTACTGGGGAGAAAGGGTTTGGGGTCATCTGCAGATTCTGTTATTGCTTCAATTAAGGCTGAGAGGAGCAACCGTAGTCACAGCCGCGAGTCTTCGTCATCTGGTGGGTACTCTCAGACCAGCCTTCTTATAATCGTAAGCCTGAATGTAAAACCATGGATCAGCCTAAACATAAGTTCGTGCATTGCACGGGTTAGGCTGATTTTTTTCATGAACTCTTAGTTTAGTGCATGTGAAACAGATGTTGGCAGGTTAATATGCGTTTTTCCTCTTTTAATTGATTACGACAATCGGCGTGTTTTGAATGTTAAACAGACATTGAGTTCTTGCGTGACAAAACAAAAAAGGTGGTAGCCTTACCCTTTATGTTCATCACGTGCTTAGATATGTGCAGAGCATAAAATAGAAAGACTCGAGTAATAAGTGTTAAAAGAGGGGACAATGCAAGTTTTTATATACATTCTTTCAAGTCAGATGTTTCCTCTTAAGAGTTTTACTGTTGCTAGAATCTCACCAAGCTGGCAGATTCAGTGAAGAAGTAGTCACATAATCGAAAGATTAGTTGACTTATGATCTGAAAGTAGTGTCATAATGGTTTCTAACTTGAATTAAGAAATATATGGAAATAATGCATGTTCGTAATGATACTAATATCTTGCATAAGCCAAGTTTCCAAAACAACTCCTTTTATTATTTCAATTGGCATGCATCCATATCTAATTATTTGATTATAATCTTTAATTGTTGATGTCAGATTGATTTATGTTTAAGAAAATTGTCAATTGAAGTTTTTTAACTTGCATCATTCATCAGGGTGATCTTATGAAATATATGTTTTTTTTTTAACTAGCATCGTTCATCTCAGGGTGATCACATGAATTAAAGTTTTTTAACTTTCATCATTCATCAGGGTGATCGCATGAATTGAAGTTTTTTGACTTGCATCGTTCACTTACTTTGTTTGGTTCCTGCCATATACTCAATTAGCCTAACATATGATATATGAAGGTATTCCAAGGTGTTGTATCATGTGTAATAGTATACTGTTTTGAGCATGTTACAGAATGATTTAAGGATGATCTCAGTCCAAGCTGTCTTGATATAGTAATTAAACAATCCCTGCATGTGGTTAGGCATGTTTAGTTTGTCTTAAGTATGATTAATGACAAAGAATGTCTCACCCTTCTAATTGTTTTGTAAATTATGGATGTAAGGAAAGATTAATAAAGGCATAATATGCTATAAAAGCATCAGCTACTAAATTTTTTGACAGTATAAATGCGGAAATGTGTTCTTAAATTCAAGAATCAAAGTTATAGAAATGATGGTTTATCATTCTTATTGGTAAGCAGAGAAATTTGAAGAACCATGTAACTTATTATATTCTGTGTCTTGTCTACATTATTGTAAAGCTAAGTATTCTTAATTTCAACTTTCTAGTAGTCGGTTATTCCCTCATAAGGGCATTCCAAGATCTTCTCATAATAGTTATATGAGAATGTAGATACAACAAAACTCTGGTTCTGCTTGACTTACTAAGTTTATTAGACACTAGGTACGGAAATGAAATATTTAGCAGACTTCTCTAGTTTAAGATTTTGGGGATGCATTTTGAGGTCACTGATATATATGTTCAAATTTTTTCTTGTTGATGTATAAGCAAAAGCTTGAGAGTTGAAAACCAACAACTGATGATTTTACTTTCATTTTGTTTTCTGTGGATAAAATTTTACCTTCATTTTGATATTGTGGCGTCACCTAGAGTTTCAGTGAAATACTTTCATTTCTTAAGAGTCGCCAAAAGTGAGAATTTTAACAAACAGGCTACACCTGCCTGAGAATTTGTCTTTTGCTGGTGATGGTTTATTATTTTGATTTGGTATAAAATAGGTTCAGAGGATGTGATCCATGAATGACAGGAAACAAATAATTATGGGAAAATTAACATTCATTATTCATAGTAGTATTTTTGGTATTTCGTCTGATATAGGAGAGAAGAATTTTAATCATGAGAAGTTTTGTAAGCAAGTGGAATCATTATTTTTAAGGTAAGAAGTTGCTGAATTTATGAACAAAAGGAAGTTAAGACGTAAGTTTCAAATCGTGAATAGGAAGAGATACCATAACTGAATTATTGTTTCAAGATAGATTTATTACTTATTGCTTTGGCGAGAGAGATCAAAGAGTAATAAGGAAATAAACCTGTTCAACCTAAGGTTTTTTAGTATGGAATATAACTTTAGGTGATAAGATCACCAAGTTCTTAGTGGAATTGATTTTTTGGTATAAATACACGCATCTTTTAAGAAATACTTTTGTACCCAGCTGACATATTAGTGCAATAAAAGCCTTGTTTGGATTTTGATGTGATTGGTAAGAATGATTAAATCAAGTAGGATTTTAAGGTATATTAGGTATTATAATATATGAAAGTTTTATGTTTGGATTGTATGATCGGAGTTTAGAAAAATATCTGATTATTTTTAATAGTCTTCTGTTTTTGATGAGGGATTATAAAGGATAGTACATGAAAAATCTTGAGGTGTCCCTTAATTGGAAAGTACTTGTAGGTTTTTGTTTAATCTTAAGATAATGTTGTAAGATCATATTTGGTTAGATCTTATAGCCAGATTCTTGGATTACATAATAACATCCCTTGGGCAGAATAGGTAATCATGGAATTACATTGATTGTTCAACGGGCCTTGACTCAATCGTAGGCCTAAACCAAACATTCCCAAACTGTTTACTCTAATTATTATATACTGTATCAGGCTTAATCGACTTTCTCAAACTGGGCCATAGTAGTTACTTTAATGTGGGATCACGTGTATGCTATCTTCTCTCTATGTACTTGGCTACACAAGTACAATTGAAACTAATAATACGTCCTCTGTTTTACAGGTATTTTGCCGTCCAAAGCAGCTTCAACAAAACAAAAGCTCGTTAGGTATGAGCAGAAATCTTGATTTATTTTCAAACTTGCAGTAAACTTTCGTTTTCCTTCTCCTCATGCATTAGTTCCTAACTTCCTCACAGAAAGGCAAAAATTGTACGCAACAGCAATAGATTTCCCATACCAAGCACAAATATTGAAAGTAAAGCTAGTTGCATTGAGTCCACAACATTGGCCAGTAGTAATGGCTCGACGCGTCCGGATTTAGATATTGGGGAAACAGCATTTAGCAGTAATAAGGACCTGCCTTCTACGACGTCACATAATGGTGCCGACATTATGGGTGATATTGGATGTTCTATCCCGCAAAATTTGGGCCATAATAACGCCTTAACTACTCCCTGTGGTTCTAATATTGCATCAAGCAGCAAGGACAGCCTGGCTCTTCCGGATTCCAATGTTGGTATGAAATTGCTCGGCGATACACGAGATTCCAACCCTCAGAATCTTCTTGCCAGAAGCTTGAATCCTGAAGGTTCAAATAGTATGGAGAGAGTATTAGGGATTATGGACGGCCTGTCTCCATCTCATATGGATTTACTTGGTGGTACCAACAGCAATGTCTCGGCTGCTCTGCCAAGTACTGAAACTGGAACCAGAGTAGTTAGCCTGGTACCCTCAAATTCAGTTGGTCAAAGCTTTGACTCACAAAACTATGCTGAGAATGCTTCAGATAGCATTAGCTGTATATCTCTTCAAGACAATATATTTGAAGATATTATGAATGATCTGCTTCCGCCCTCCAGTGCAAACTGTGGCACTTGGCAATTCACAGGAAAATTGTAGGAGCTGAAATCAGTATCAATGACATTTTTATGTGGTAACATTTAAGTCAGTATTTCTCTATGCTTAATTTTTACCTTTCGTAATGCACTCATGTGGCTGTAGTGAAGCATTGAGTTAATGATTTTTTTTTTCTAAGCTGTCTGCTAATATTTTTTCCCTTGCTTTCAAATAATCTTGTATGTTAACCTGCAATCTAATCTTCATCTTATTGAGACCAGCAGCATATCATTTTTATTCAACTAAGTTTGGCCTACATATTTCTTTTTGGTCACTCTAGATTTATTTCCTCTTTGATAGTAAGGTCAGTTTACAAAATCAATCAGTTTGGATGAATGTGTATGTTGTTAGCTCTGCGATGTCACTGAGCAGTTAGTTATATGGAGTTGGGGATTTTAGCCAGTGGAAAAATAATAAAGTAAATATGAATATCTTAATCCAGATTCTGCTTTTCATAATGAGTTTCTTCTGATGGTTTTTGAATACTTTGATGTTTTTAAGTTTATGGGCCAGGGCTCTCTAAACTATCCTCTTTTGCTGATATATATTACTTCCAAATCATGCAGTTTAATGAATGAAGTAATGAAACAATGTCAAACTACAAACTTTTCGTATATAGTTTGAAGTTCCTCTTTTCTTTATTTGATTTTGATACAAGGTTTTCCCTCCATCTTATTGCTAATAATCACGATGTTGATTACTACTCTTTACATCCTTTTGTTTTTATGACATAATCCTTTGTTTCTGATCATTTGATGCTATATCCGAAGCTGAACCTAGTGACATTAGTTGATCACATGGTGAATGGAATTAGAAGCAACCTGACCTATGCTGTGCTAATCATTTGCATGTTAGTGGTTGTTTATGGTTTATTCGAAATGTGTGTATTCTTCGGCATTTATTTTACAAGTTAGTTATGGGAGGTGGGTACTCTTTGCTAATGGAAAATGAAGTAAAAATTAATGCATTTACTAGATTCTCGTTTGTACACAACATGTCTTTTTGTGATGGTTTTCAATGCTCTATAATTTATAGGCCATAATTATTCCTCATGCCTAATTTTATATTTGCTCCAAAGATTCAGTTTAATTGACTGAATTTTAGTTGGAAAAAAAGAGCCGACAATTTCCTTTTATGCAGTTGTTTTTGCACATATATGAATGCAGAAGATTTTGCGTATTTTGAGGAAGTTTACTTTTTTCATTTATGTGAAGTGGGTGTTCAGTGCCTTATTTCTTAGTAATAGGGGCTTAAATTGAAGTTTTACAAAATTGTTGGGTAAATTGTGAAGTTTGTAAAATATC
Source organism: Phtheirospermum japonicum (assembly GCA_014905375.1). Lineage (NCBI taxonomy): Eukaryota > Viridiplantae > Streptophyta > Magnoliopsida > Lamiales > Orobanchaceae > Phtheirospermum > Phtheirospermum japonicum. The sequence continues at coordinate 48,629 of BMAC01000346.1, forward strand.
CCAACCACTGCTTTAAATGCTATATTTCTCCATTTCTAACCAATGCGTAAAATACATCTATTGATTTTCTTTTGTTAAATATCTTGATTTCGATTTGAAACGTTCTGATGGATCCGTCAAATGAAAACCCTTGTCTTGATATCTCCAATCAACTCAATAATTCTCGCCGATTCGCCATTCATGTTCTCAACTCTTCAAGTCCTACAACCAGTGCCGTTCAAAACCCTCACCCGTATCCTCATTTTAGGATAAACCCTGGTTCACTAGCGAATTCAGTCCAAGGTGATTTCCGTTCGTCGCCGATCCCAAAAGGAAAGAAATCCGGTAGGCCAGTGTGGAGGAGAAATCAGGTACAAAATCTATACTGTCCGTCTTCTAATAATGATTTGAATAGTGGATGGGTTTTGTCGTCACCTTCTAGTTCAGGGAAGGTTAACGAGGCCCAGATGCAAAAATCAACTGATTTGATATCAAAAAAACGTGGGTCTAGTTCAAAATCTGGTAACTCAGCCAAGAAAACTGTCGCTGGCGTATCAGATGAGATAATTGTGATTAATAAGGAGGTCACTGTCGAGGCCTCAATTGCATTGAATGTTGGATTCCCATCTGATTGGCTAATTGACGAGGAAATAAATTATGGGGTGGTGTCTAAGGTAGGTGGAATTGAGCAGATTAATTATGTCTTGATAAGGAATCATATAATTAGAAAGTGGCGTGAGAATGTGTCAAAATGGGTTACGAAGGAGATGTTTGTGGACATTGTTCCAAAGCACTGTGGGGCACTCTTAGACACTGCTTACGGTTTTTTGGTTTCCCATGGGTATATTAACTTTGGGGTGGCCCCCGCTATAAAGGACAGGATTTTAGTGGAGCCGAGACAACAGAATGTGATTGTGGTTGGGGCTGGGCTCGCAGGGTTGGCTGCTGCAAGGCAGTTGATGGCGTTTGGATTTAAAGTGACGGTTTTGGAGGGAAAGTCACGTGCTGGTGGGAGAGTGTATACAAAGAATTGGTTAGGTGACAATAAGATTGTTGCTGTGGATTTGGGAGGGAGTATGTTGACCGGTATTTTAGGGAACCCGCTTGGGATTTTGGCTCGACAGTTGTCATTAACACTCCATACAGTGAGGGACAAGTGTTCCCTTTACAGAGTGGATGGGACACCTGTGGACCCTAATTCGGACAAGAGAGTTTGGAGCTCTTTTAATGAGCTCTTGGAGAAATTAAATGAAGTCAGGCAGTCAATGGGGGAGGGTTCTCAGTACGTGTCTCTGGAGTCCGCATTGGAAACATATCAGGAGGCCTTCAACGAAGAGGAGACGAACTTGTTTAATTGGCATGTAGCAAACTTGGAATTTGCAAATGCTAGTTTGGTTTCGATGCTTTCACTTGCATTTTGGGATCAAGATGATCTGTTTGATATGGAAGGTGACCACTGCTTTCTGCACGGCGGAAATGGAAGACTTGTCGAGGCGTTGGCGGAGAATTTAAATATTCACTATGGGAAAACGGTTGAGGCCATTCACTATGGCAGTGATGGGGTGCAGGTTACCGTTGGCAGGGGCCAGATTTACGAAGGTGATATGGTTCTTTGCACCGTTCCGCTGGGGGTTCTGAAAAGTCAGACTATTAGGTTTTCCCCCGAGTTGCCTCAGAGGAAACTCGATGCCATAAGGAGGTTAGGGTTTGGCTTGTTAAACAAGGTTGCTTTGCTCTTTCCCCATGCGTTCTGGAGAAGGGATTGTGACTCATTTGGCCGTCTCTCCAATCATCCTAGCCATCGTGGCGAGTTCTTTCTGTTCTACAACTATGCAAATGTAGCTGGAGGTCCTGTTCTGATTGCATTAGTAGCAGGAGAAGCTGCTTATAGGTTTGAGAACGAGGATCCTACCACGTCCGTGAATAAGGTGCTTCGGATTCTGAAAGGTTAGTACTTTCTCGCTTTCCCTACCTTAAGAATACTGAAATGAAATATTTAGCACACTTCTCTAGTTTCAGATTTTGGGGATGCATATGAGTATATCCTTTAAGGAGACAGAATGTGGACATTAACCAATAATAGGTTACATTGGAGTAAAGCCGACAATATAAATCAAGTAAAAGGAGAGCAAAAGAAATGAAACTAATTTATGTTTAAAATTTTGCTTGTTTATGTATAATCAGAAGCTTGAAAATCAACGGATGATGATTTATATTTTATTCTGTGAATGAACAAGCCTCGAATCTATCATGGTGGAACTTGATATTATGGATATATGTTACCTAGAGTTTCAATGTAAGACTTGCATTTCTTCGAGTTGACGAAAGTGTGAATTTTAAATAACAGGCTACACCTGCCTGAGGTTTTGAGTTTGTGTCCTTTGCTGGTGATGTTTTACTATTTTGATTTTGTTATAAAATAGGTCCCGAGGATGGGATCCATGAATGACAGAAGAATTTAAATACTTTAATGGACATTAACATTCATGATTTCAAGGCTTTCCTTGGAGTATTTTTGGTCTTCTGTTGATATAGGAGAGAAGAATTTTAATCTTGAGAAGTTTTGTAAGCACTCAGGAATCATTATTTTTAAGGTAAGAATTTGCTGAATTTTTAAACAAAAGTCGAGAAGTTATTAAATCTTGAATAGGAAGAGATACCATAACCGCATTATTGTCTCGAGACAGGTTTATTATTTATTGTGTTGGTGAGAGAGACCGAAAGGTAAAAAGAAAACGAACCTGATCAACATAGGGAAAACTTTTAAAACATAATGGAACTTATTTAGGTGAAAAGGAATACCAAGTTCTTAGTGGAATTGATATTTTTGGGTAATAATATAACACATTTTTTAAGAATTATTGTTGTATTGCAATAAGAAGCTGTTTATTAGGGTCCCATGTAGACCTTGTTTTGGATTTGTTGATTGATTGGTAAGAATGATCAAATGAAGTGGGATTGTACTGGTTAAGGTATGTTAGGTATTATAATATATGAAAGTCTTGTGTATGAATTGTTTGATCAAAATTTAGAAAAATATCTGAATATTATTAAGATGAATGTTCATTGACCACTCTTTGATAATTTGGAGATTATTTTACATTTGCTTGAATGCTTATCTATATCTATGGAAATATGGGATGGGTATGGGATACAATTTCATTTGCAGAATTCATGCATGCTCATGGAAGTTGAACTTTTGTTTGCCCTATAGCTTTATTACTTTTAGAATTTTGTTTCGTATATGCTTCCAATCTACTCCCGGTGTTGGCCACTTTTCAGTGTTTCACCAAGCACTTCTCTTTTTTTTAAAGAGGATTTAAGGATTTCATTCCTACCCCCACTGGGACAAGACTGGAACCCAGGACCTTGGTCCTAGGTAGTGGAACCACTAGACCAACCCTCTTAGTCTGTTTCACCGTTTTACCAAGCACTTGTTTGACCTGATCATGGTCATCGATTACTATTTGGTTACGATTACTATTTGGTTACCAGCTCCCTGCTTGATGAGGTGAATTCATTAGTTGGTACGAGATTGGTGGATATCAGGAAATATCAAAATAACTTAAAAGGATGGCTTGCTAAAAGTTAGAGTTCCTATCTTTATTATGTTTTTTCTTCCAGTTTCACTGATAGAAGTTGAGCAATTCAATGTATTACAGTTTTGCTGTTAAAGGGAAAAGTGAATGAGAAAATTAGACTTTTTTTAATTAGACTTATTGGTGTTGGTGAATTGTGATGTTTCAGGGATAGATTTAAGTTTAGGGCTGCATGGTGGGTCTCATACCATAAGGCTTTTTTTTTTTTTTTTTTTTTTTTTTTTTTTGTGTGTGTGTGTGTGGCGTGGACATTGTAGATTTGAGCTGTGTTTTGTAGTCTTTGTGCTTTTTATATTCCTGTTTTGCTAATCCCCTCTCCTGTACCTATTCTTTTTCTATCAACTAAAATTCTGCTTATTTTAAAAATAGATGCTTCAGATTTTCAGAGGTTATATAGTTTCTACTGTAATGTATTTTATTTGATGTGTCTAACGTGTGAACTCTGGTCTATCATAATGCAGGAATATATGAACCACAAGGCATTAAAGTCCCAGATCCTCTCCAGACTCACTGCACGAGATGGGGTAGTGACCCCTTGAGTCGCGGTTCTTACTCGAATGTTGCAGTCGGCGCATCAGGAGACGACTATGATATTCTTGCTGAAAATGTGGGAAACGGTAGACTATTCTTTGCTGGAGAGGCCACTAGCAAACGATACCCGGCATCGATGCACGGTGCTTTGCTCAGTGGCTTTAGAGAAGCCGCTTACATGTCCCGTTATGCTAGCGATAGAGCCTCTGGTTTAACTGTTAAGAAAAAACCATCAGAAAAAAAGGAAAACGCTCGTGTTTCTGTTCTCTCAGATTTATTCAAGCAGCCCGATGAGGAACAAGGCCGCGTTGCCCTACTTTATGGCAGAAAGCGAGCCGATTCGAGGGCGATTCTAAGGGTGACGTTTGGAAAGAACCGAAATAAAACAGGCCAGCAATATCCCGACGACTTGCTCTTAGAGCAGCTTCAATCTAATTTGAATCAGCAGAAAGAATTTTATATGTATAGGATTATATCGAAGAAGCTAGCCCTTGAGCTGACAGAGTTGAGAGGCGGTGAAGATGCTTGGGTGAAGTTTCTTATTGAGAAGCCCAGGGTGAAGCTGTTGGGAGGAAATGGTTTGTTGGGGCGTTCTGCAGATTCTGTGATTGCATCGATTAAGGCCGAGAGGCTCGGCAGCTGCACATCGTCTTCATACGGTGGCCGGTCTCAACCTAAGCCTAAACGCCGCAAGGCTATTATTGGTCAGCTTAAATATAAACGCGTGCGTGCGTCACGCAAGTTGTTAGGCTGACTTTTGTTTTCCGTGAACCCTTGTGTTTTTTGCTTGATTGTAAAGAGATTGATTATTTCTCCTTTAAGGTGATAAATGACTTTTTGACATGATTGATGATGGATTCATCTTGTTAAGGGCGTGCGGGCGTTATTTTATGATTGTTGTTGGACAAATTTTTGCCATTGTCTAGTAGCTATTGTTATATGCATGTTTTGAAGATTTTTGGAATTAGTTGACTGCAAAATTAGGTGCATTTTAGTTTTTCCATGGAGAATAGCAGTCTAATTTGCTTCACACAAGTACACGCTAAATCCAATCATTAGAAAAATATAATTGTAGTTACTACATTCTAAAAGCAATAAAGGTAATCTTATTAACTAAAAATGAGCCGGTTCAAAGCTACCCTATAAATTTACAATTTGCTGATCAAGGGAAAAAAAATAAACAGGAACAAAAACCAAAAAAAACCCACCACATCAATAAGCATTCTGGACTGCAGTAATTTTCAACAAACATATTCTTGATTCCATTCATTAGGTAAAGTTTAATCAAAAAGTCAGATTATTGGGACCAAGGGAGTGTATTCAAACTCTTAAAAAAAAAAAAAAGCGCTGCTTGTTTTTTAGGTTGAAAAAAAGAGTTTGCAACTACCGTAACTTGCATAGGGAGGATGATATAATGGGCAATATTTTGGCAAACATGTATTAAAATCCTCGAATGATGCAACAAGAGATCTTTATTAACACTCACATTTAACAATATTATTAGTAATTATGGTATAAGAACTAAAGACACATCTTTTTTCTTCTTCTTTTCTCACCGAAGCACCAAAAATGGAATTTCATTCCGTCTTACCGAGCAGAAACCCCTCATCAGTCCAACGTTCTCACTGCACGGTCCACCTCGTTTCCCGTCTCTCCAAGCCATTCCTCCAGTTTTGCTTCTCGATCAGCCTTAAACTCATCGTAATTCTCCTCGTACAACGAAAGCAACCGTTGATGAGATGAATTTTTACTAAGTTGCGATTCTTCTCGGAGTTCACTCGACACCGGCAAATCCTCAGCCGCAGCCTCCGCCTCCGGTACCGTTAAAGAGCTCTTGGATGTACTCGCGACGGTCGGATCAAGATCCGACCAAGGCTCCGATCGACCCGCCTCTTCGGACTCCACCTGAGCCGGCTTCAAATTATCATCCGTTTGCTTCGCCGACCTGAATATCCCGGATAAATAACCACTGCTTCTCTTCTCGCTGTCCTGCTGCGCAAAAAGACTATTTTGCCCCCAGGTGGCCGGGGACCATGAGCTCGTCCTTCCGAGGAAACCCGTTGCGCTCGAGCTGTGTAGTAATCCTCTCTTCGGTTGTTTCGTCGACACGACGGAGAGAGATTTCTTGATGTCTTTAATCATCTCGTCGGCAATCGGGACACCACATTCTTTCATCGACCTCAACATGGTGATAGAATCTTCTAGATCTTCGGCTTGCAGAGCCGTCTCGTGAGATTTCTTGACGATGTTGTTTTTGAGATTGAGGAGATTCGGGGTTGCGTTCCGGGTGTGCTGCTGAATGTAGAAAAGCCCCACGGAGGGCTCGTTCGCCACGAATTTTATCATGTCTGACAAATCTTCAGTTATTTCCACAAAGCCGTCGACCGTGGAAAAATCATGCATCTTCTTGAAGGCAATTGGCTCCTCATCACTGATCACAACCGATGGAATAAAAACAAAATGTTCTTAATTTAGTGGGAGACCAAAAGCAAAGGAAAGAACATCAACCACGTTTTCGGAGTAATTTACAATTATACCCCTTAAATTTTCGAAACATTACAATAGCCGTTTTTTAGTATTTCGAAAAAATGAGGGATGTAAATGTAAATGCAATGCACAAAATTGGGGTTATTTGTAACAATTAGAAAATTTGAGGATGTAACTGTGAAAATATTTAATGACTGCAATTTCCATTAGCTCCACTAACGGCAGGTGCAAAATGTAAGGCATGTGTAACATCAAGTGTGGTTTATATAATTTTCAAAGTCAGCAGTGTTTTTTTTGTTTCCCAATAATTTTGCCAAACCTCAAGGGCAGTTTTTATAGTTATCCCAAAACAAAGTTAGTGAAGTTGGAGCACCAATAGAGGGTTTTCAGGCAGCTATAGGATACATTAAAAGCATATCCTCTTGGCAATACAAAATATCAATACTTGACAGGATTCTAATTCAATAACAAGATAGCAAACAATATCTGTTTTCATTGAGAAGTTGATTGAAATTAAGCCACGCGTACTTTTCTCCCATTGATTGATCAACGAGCATGCGGATATACTTGCTCAGCGAAACGGTAAAACAAAGACAATATATATTCTCACTCACAAGAACAAAGATTGATATACTGAAAGATCATATGAGTGTTGAGGTTGAAATATTCAGACACACAAGAAATACACATGAGAATGACTTGATATTAGAAATGAGGATCATAATTAAGTCAACATCAGTTTCACAGTTTCGTAAAAGATTTGGGAAACAACAAAGTTAGAATAATCTTACTTGAACATAGATTTTGCATCTAATTAAGGAGAAAGTAAAACCTGCAAAAAAAACATAGATTTGGAAAACAACAAAGTTAGCATTCTGATACTTTATTTCCAAGCAAAAGAAGATTGACAAGTCAACTCGATACTCATAGTTTTCGACATTTGAGTTTATTTTGCGAAATATTCAGCAGAAAACTCCTCAATTTTGAGATACAGTTATCATTACCTGCATCTAAAGACAAAATTATTTGGGCCTTGGATTTCAAAATTAAAACAAGAAAAAAAAAACAGTTATAAAAATGCAGTTCCAATTATAGATTCCAATTCTATACTCATTTATTCAATACACATAGCTCAAAGCCCAATTTAACCGATAATTTTAAATTCAATGAGGGTTTACAGAAAAATATTAATTCAAATGATATTTAAAAACTGATCCGTTGAGATGTCAACCAAACCCAGAATTTACCAAGAAGAAAAACTCTTATGAAATGCCACGAAAAATCAAAGCAAACTCCCTATTAAAATCCAGAGGAACACATTTCTCGAAATGCAATTTTTAGCTCCTTAACAATAATAAAAGAAAAGGATTAATAAGTACATACACAGATACGATTGCAGAGAAAAATGATGTAAATTAGGGGGTCAAAGAAAAGAAACACAGAAACTTACACATAAATTTTATCCAGCTGATTTGGGTCTTCTTGTGATGTCCATTTCAAACGATTGATTATATACTGAGTTTATTTATATTATATATTTAAGGATATATCGTGTAAGGTGTGATGTCAATTGCAGTGTTCGAATTTGTCCCATTTTTATATTCAGATGAGTTTTCTATTTGAAAGAGTTTCGTCAACTTGTGTTTGTCTTTTGTCGTGGCAATCTTTTACCGATTTGCATTTTTTTTTTGTGTGTTTTTTTGATAAAAACTTGTACGCGACCCGACACACGCATCTTAATTTATGTAATGGATTTTTTTTAATTGTTATTTTTAATTATAAAAGTACAACTTTTACACAAAATAGTGTCATTGTGTATTTTGTTGACCGCATTTTATTTTAATACGGTGAATAATAAATACTTGATCGTTTGTAATATTCTATTTAACTGCAAGTGTACGGTGTAAATGTAGTATATTTCGAGTAAGATTAATTTACACAAGAACCAAATCTCATAAATTGAATAGTAATGTTATTAATAAATTAATTTTATTTAAACGGATGTAAAAGAAGATATTGTTTTGTTATTACAAATGACAAAAATAAAATAAACTAATTAATCTAATTTATCAAGAACAAATACAAAAAGTAAGAAGAGAGGTTTTCGAATTAAACTGAGGTATTTCGGGGTTCAAAATTACAATAAAGTCTCAATGCTTACCGTGTTTAATCATTCGAGTATTGTTGTGATTCAATCTACTACAATTCAATCACACAAATAGTTTAAACCTTCTCTCGAACCGTGAGTTCTAAATGTGAGATGCATTGTCAAGATCACATTTAGAACTCCAAAAAATTTAAAAGATTTTATATGACTTCAATACTAATCTCAAATCTATCGGTTTTGTTGATTAGAGTGTCTCGTGTTTGAAAGCCTAAATGATAAAAATCATCTTTCGAATTATGATTTATCAAATCTATTAGTTGTAAAAGGTTGTCAATCGATCATAACTTTGGGAGCACAAACGGTTGTCACTCGAATATGTAACGATAAATTACAAACTCAAAAATAGGAAAGGGATTATACTTGTAAATCCTTTTCAATCGACCGAACATTATTCGAATCAATTCAATATATTTTAATCACAAATATAGTTTAATCATTCTCTCGAAGTGATTAAACAATGAGTTTTAAATGTGAGACCCATTGTCAAACGCAATTAAAACTCCAAAAAGTTTAAATGATTTTAACAACATCAACTCTAATCTCAAAAGCGTTTTGACTTCATAATTCTATTAACAAACTCGTCTATCGATTTATAAATTATTATAACTAATAAGCATAAGATGTTTGTCAAGTAATTATGCATATATATATAATCAAGAAATATTGAAAAAATCAAATGCTTGATTGAAAGAAAAATCCAAAATATTATTCGTTCACCGTTTACCAAACTCCAGGATACTATGAAATTAGCTAGACATGATTAAACATTCATTTAGGCATTTCATCGAACACATGCTCTTCATAAATAAAAAAATAAATATAAAACTATATGGATGTTTATGGATCCTTCGATCTTTTGTTCTTCATGTTTCTCCCCCAAACTCTCCTTTAATTTCCTCTATCTCACACTTTCGGAGTGTTTTTGGTAGTGAGTGGTGGTTCCCAAGCTAATGGGCGGCGAAGGATGTTCAAGATGATGGATCTATATAAAATGGTCTTGGCCCTCTTTTTATAGTCCTAAATGAGATCCTAGCTGTTAAACCCAATTTTGTAATGTTTTGAACGTTTCTAGACCATTAGCGACCCAACCGTCAATGGGGCCGCTAATGGTCTTCTTGAACATGACATACAGTAGCAACCCGATAACCGACCACTACTGGGGTCGCTAAGGGTCTTCTTGAAAACGGCCCACATTAGCGACCCTGTTATCAAACGCTAATGGGATCGCTAAGGGTCTTCTAAGCTCCATTGACTTTTTAACTTTATGAGCTTACTACAATCTTAGCCCAATAGACCCTTCTAACTTTCTTCAACCCATTTCTTCATCTTTAAGCTCAATCTAATCAAAATGGCTCCAAAATCCTATAAAAACAAGGGAAAATGACATATACACATGATTTGGATGTGTTGATTCAATTTTTACTATCATAGTTAAAAAATTCCATAAATGCTTAACTCACCCCAAAGTTATCCCAATTTTACGTGATTTTTGTTTTGGTTTGATATTCTCTTTTTACAATGCATTTTCTATAAATAAAGTTGTAATTACAAATTTTCCTAAAATCCTTCTTACCATAACAAAAGAAATCTTACAAATTTAAATATCTCTTCCAAACGTAATAGTAAAACTCTCATTAAACCCCTCATTAAATCTCTTACCCATTTAAAATATAATTCATTTTCTTTGCATCATATAAACACATATTAATAAAAATACAATTTTATGAAGAAAAAAAACCTCAATGCAAAAGTGACGTCTATTGTTTCTTATTTTAATTGTTGATATGGAAATATAGAAAGAAAAGATAATAATACGCAGGTTAGACTTGAAAGTATTTTCTAAATTAATTCATTTTCTCTCCCAGTTAAAACCCTCCATAAATCACTCTTTTGATTAAATTAGAAAACCACTAGAAACCTTACTAGAATAAATGAATTAGGATTGAAAGTATTCTCTTAAAATAACTCATTCTCTCTCCATATATATTTACACTATTCCTTAAATCACTCTTTTAATTAAATTAAAAAATCACCAGAAACATTATCAGAAGAGATTAATTAGAAATTAACTTTATATCCGTGACTATGAGAAGATTTTTATTCACAGACTTTGCTCGAAGATCAACTGTTTAATAATATATTTTTTTCCAAAGATTTTCGTATGAGTAAATAGTAGATATAACTATGATAAACAACCTCATTAAAGTAGTACTTAAACCTACGATAAATAACCTCATTAAAGTAGTAGTTAAACCTACGATAAACAACCACAGTAATTAAATAACCTGATCATCATATGACAAATGAAATATAAAAGAAGAAGTAAATATGAGATAGAGCATGATAAACATTTAGTCCAATGCATCATCTGTTTATTCGTGGTTACGTATATTCATAAACATGATAAGCATGAGTTAAACAAATAATAATTGTAAACTAAACTTGTGAAACTTTAAATAAACATATCATAAAGATAATGAGCCTATATAAAAGAAAATTAAACCTGACAAGTAGGATAGATAAACAATTGATGAACATAAAAAAACTCATGAGTAATTTGTTCTCAACGACTATCAGAACTAGTTTTCAAAAAACCATTAGAACAAACATCAAACAAAGTTTGTCACCAATAAAAGACCAATATTCATAATAAGCCAATATGCATTCGAAGTCAATCTATAAAATTAGACAAGTTTATTTTAAACCGCTAGGGGATTTATTATGAAGCTTGCCTGAAAATGTTTTCCTTATATCTTCTGGTAATGCATCGGTGGATTCATCTTCACTCCAGTAGCCATCGTCTAATTTTGTTGGTGAAGAATTGGACAAGCCTAAAGTAAGTTTTCTTAATCAAATCATACTGCAGCGGAGTGAGTACTTGTTTAATTATAGAATGATTTTCATTATCGTAACTATCATTTTGCTAGCAAAGAATTGGGCACCCTCGAGCAGAAGATCTCAATACTAGAAAAATATAAGGTATTATTCAAAAGTATAAATTACATACAATAACCAAACCAAGATTTACTAAAACACTTAACATAAATAAACAACAAACCTTAGTTTTAAGACTATTATACACCTATAAAATATAATGTCGAAAACAACAACACATAAACAGAAAAATATTTATTGTTTGCTCAACAAACAAAACTAATTTAATAAAAGTATTAAACATCTTAAATATTCTAATTAACATTTATGTTAAAGACTTATTGAGATTAACCCTCAAAATTATGTTACTCTCATTTGTTTCTTAAACTACATGCGATATAGTTGCTTATTTTACAAAAATTATGTCAAAGTTATATTATTGTTGGTATTATATAGTTGCTGGTTTTACGAAATTGACGTAGATAGTTGTTTGACATCATATAGTTTCTGGTTTTATGAAAATTGTGCTAACTCTAACTTTATTTAAACAAACAAAAAATAAATGTCAAGTCCGTTAACTAAGGCAAATAAACAAAGAATAAAAAAATAGAGTTATTGAACTTAGACAAGTAATAACTAAATATTCTTTTAATTAGGCTAGATTCTTGGTAGTTTTATATTTTACCCTCAAAATTATGATACCCCCATCTGTTGCTTAAACTAAGAGTGATATTTTATATTACATGAGAATTTTACATCACATGGTGTTGGAAATAAAAATTATGGTATTAGTAGTGTATATTAACTGTCCATATTACATTAATCTAGTTCAACAATTAATGAAATGGTTATAGCTGGTGGTGAACTAACAAAAACAAAACAAAACCAACAGGGCGATAGAAATACAACAAAAAACTATATAAATCCAAAGCTTAAATCAAAGGAGCAACAAAAAGATTGAGATAGAAATACAAGGCATAACGCAAAGGAACAAAATAAAAACAAAGCAACTAACTGAGAAAACATAACACATAATAAAATAGAAACCAAAAAATCAACACATAACACAAAACCAAGAAATTAAAACTCATGTTGAACAACTAAGGAAAGCATCCACATCTCAAACCCCCAAATCTCTTTTAGAAAATCACATCTCATAACACATTCAAACTTTAAACTCACCTTAAACTTCTTGGACAGTAACATTTATAAAGATTCAAACTTGTTTTCAGATTATAATTTGGATTCAATCAAAATTTTAAAAAGACTTGAAAAAGATGAAAATTACTTAAAAAACATGAAAAGGAAAAAAATTGTGGACAATAATGATGGGTATAGATTCAAACTTGTTTTCTTACCTAAATCTTCTCGAAGTGGATAGCGGATTCAAGTTAATGGTGAATCCATGAATATGGATGGAGAAGGAGATGAATTGATTTATCAAGGATAGGTGCGAAGATGAATGGATTCTTGAAGTTGGCAGCGGACTTAGAGAGAATCTGATCCCAAAACTTCTTCGTTTTTTTCTTACTTGAATTTTTGGTTTTGGGCTTCCTTTCAAATTGATGCAGGGAGGGATGTAGAATGAAGGAAAATTGATGCAAATTTATCCAATTCAAAATCGAAATATGATTCTAGAAAAATCTCTCCCTCTCTCTCTTTTTTCTCTTGCATGTTTTTTTTTTTGCTCGAATTGATGCAGGGAGGAAGAGCAAGAAAAGGGGGGAAAGGCAAGAAAACTAAATTGTTCACGGAGAAAGAATAAAAGAATTCTTATCTCAAGGGATTTCAATTATATGGATAAAAATAAATAATAAAAAATAAATAAATTGCCTTAAATATATTTCATTGATATGACATCAGAAATCGACTTGGTTATATATGGTAAGAAAGTGACGAAAGAGGTAGAAGGTTCTAGGTCTCGACGTATATGGTAATATATAATTATGGTTATTATGGAATTATGGGAAGTAAGAATCCCAATATGAGAATATTTCCTAATTATGGAGATTGAGTACAATTAGGAGATTTAATCCCATCTTGGGAAATAATCCTACTAACAGGTGGAGAAGTCTAATTAATCTTATAAATGGGGGGTTCAGGCCCTTATTTCATAACTGATCTCATGCTCTCACATCTCATGATCTCTCAGGCCCTTACATGCTCTTATTTCACAAGTTTGATAACTTCAACCTCTCCCTCCTCTATATCATGAAGATCATATTATTCTCTCATCTCCAATTATCATGGATCACAGAGCTTACGGATTTTATGGATTTCATGGCGAGATCTCCTTTAGGAGATATCCTTCAGGAGAAGCAAGCTCTTATACAGGTGACGAGGAACCTAGATTGGGAAGACGTATCTGGTCTCTTGGGAATACGTCTCTTATCTCTTGTCTACATAAAAAGGATACAGGCCTCATTTTCTACTCTATGTTGATTTTATCTTATATTTTAAGCTCTTACGCACTAATGAGCTCTCGTACATCTATCTCGAACACTATCCGACTTAAGCATCAGAGGGCCTACGTCGGGGCTGCCCGACTCGGGTTCTGTTTTGTAGGTTAATTAGGTCGCCAGGAGTCTTTTGGAAGTTTGATCAGGTCACCAGGAGATTTCTGGAGGTCTATCAGGTCGCTGATTTCATATTTGAGGTCAGTACTCACTTTTCTTGGTGACCCAATCTTTTTGGTCGCATCAAGTGGTGCCTTCTGTGGGAATACGAAGGACATCAAGTCCTTGAGTAAAAGATGTGAGAATACACAATTTAATTGATCACAAAACCCTCACAGATCAGTTCTAATTCTCTATGGCTTTTAAAAATTGGTGGTGTGTTTTACTTATCATAATTGAGAACTCTTTTGTGGCAAATTCATAAGGGTCGATGGGGTGTTAATCATGCATAGGAGTTGGATAGATTGGTCTTGTGATTCTTTCACGTGTTTGGTAAAATGGACGATGGGGAATTGATCACACATGGAGAATTCTAATTGGCTTTATTTGATTCTATATGATTTCAAATTATGGGGATATCCGTATGGTTTATTTGATTCTATATGGCTTAATAGGGATATGCGCGTGGTTTACTTGATCCTATGGGGTTTAATTTTTAACTGAAGGGACTTATTTGAATTCTAATTGGCTTTATTTTGTATTGATTTGGAGGGTTGATTTATTTTGCTGCCCGAAGTCTACGGCGATAAGGTCGCATGTCAACAAAATGCAACAGGATCACTGAGAGAAATGTTTTGGTGGTGTAGTATAGATAAAGTTCGTGTGGCTTGGTATTATCGGAATTCGATTGTTCGTAGGGATCAATGGGTTTTTAGCTTGAGAAATTTAAGGGAAGCGAAAATAAATGGAAATTATGAAAATAAATGGGAAACTACGACGATCTATGAAAAGTAAAACAAGTATTTCGGATGCCTCATGCATATGCCATATTGAAATTGCAAGCAATAATCAAAATAAGCAATGAAAAGCAAAGAAACAACAAAGTACAAGCATGAAAGCCTAAGGTACAACTATGCATGCATGATCATAGAATCTAAATAATGCAAATTAATGAAAATCGAAAGCACCAATAGAAAGAGCAATAAAAGTTGACGTGAAAGTTAAAAATTTTTCGAAAAATAACTAGAAACAAAGAGTAGATCTAGGATTCAACATAAAACCATGCATGAAAAATCCAAAATAAAGCATATGAAATACTTAAAATAAAAATGATCAAGGACCCGATCTATGATCAATTTGTGTCACTCATCTAGATTCCATAAACCAAATCACAAATCTAACAATAAATCTAAGAGCTGAGGCAAAATGCATAAATTAAAGAACAAGCTTGAAATTTAAGAACAATGAAGAAAATTAAGAAAAACTTACTTGAATTAAGAAAGAGAAAATAACAATCCAAAATAAAATCCAAGTGATGGCTTGAATTCTTCTTGAGCTTACAAACCCAAGGAAAAACTTGAAATTAAATCTAAGATCTAGAGAGAAATTAAATCCCAAACCCATGCAAGAGTTGGGAGGAGACTGGATGTCTTTTATGGGGACAGATGTGGGGTTTATATAGATGTTCGCAGGGGCAAAATCATAAAAAATGCCAAAAATCCTGAAATTTCCTGCGAGGCAGTCGATCGGTAGAGTTTCAGTAGATTGACTGCCTATCGATCGACTGAAAAGCAGTAGATCGACTGCCCTGCTGCTCCAACGTCCCAGCCTCTGTCGAGCAGTCAATTTGGGTTGCTTTCAGTCGATCGACTGGCATGTGTCGATCGACAGGTTGGGAGTCGATCGACTGCCTTGCTGTTGAAATGGGTCAGCCTCTGTTCAGTCAATTTGGGCTATTCTCAGTCGATTTGGCAATCAATTCGGTCTGCTTTCGGCTCGTTTTTCTCATTTTGGCACGAGTGTTGGGCCTCAATGCCTTGGCTTGAACCTAGGCGCATGCCGGCACGTCTTGGTGTGAATCTTATTCATTAAGCCTCCTACGAAATAAGAATTTTTAACTTAAAAACCCAAGAATTACACAAACATCACCAATATCGGATACATAAGGCTCAAAACACTAAAATAAGAAAACAACTTAAAACCCTAACTACTCGACTCAAAAACTACTATAAACATCATTAAACCGTAATTAAAAATACGAGAAAAATACCACAATTACATGCAAAACAACCACCCCACACTTATCAGTTTGTTCGTCCTCGAACAACAAAAAGAATCAAGAATGTACATGCAATGAACATTATGCAAAAAGAAAAATCCTTGTGCTTATCCTTATTAGAATGATATATTTATCAACCTAAACTCGTTATCGTTAAGCATTGCTCGTATTACCCTTTCTCAAATGAAAACCAAATCGATGACTTCCTCTCAAATGAAACTTTGAGGATGTTCACTCAATTCGCTCAAGTGTTTGTTTTATATGGGACGTGTATACGCTCAAATAGGACAATGCATGCACCTTGTCAAGATCTCACAAATAAGAAAC